>CM067311.1:15327359-15622686 GCA_034231615.1 Meghimatium bilineatum | reverse complement strand
CCCTGGCAACAAAATAAATGTTATTCTTTTTTAACATATCATTATCATCATCAGGTGCCATCTCTTCGATGAAGGTTGGCTACAACGAACCTCCAACACCCTCCGTCTCATTCCTTGGTAGTGGCCTCTGACAGTATCCTGTACATCTCACGATGTTTCCCTCTCTGTCTATGTCGCGCTCGTAATCCCCTCACCTTTAATTAACGTCTTCAAAAAGGTGTCATTTCTTTTAATACGTTCAAAGTTCGTTATTAGATTTTTATGTCCTGTAATAGCTATTGTTTCATCCACTTTATTGTCACAAACTTCTGTATTTGTTTCTTCTTTCTCCAAAGTTATCCCTATTCTTGTATATATATATATATAATCTCTCTATTACTTCACTCAATGTTCTCCGTGAGAAAAACTTCCATTATAGGTAGCAAACCGCAACACATGGAGAATCAAAATCTCTACCCTATGTGCCGCCGGCGGCAAAAAAGGAACTAACTAATGATAAAAATATGATTGCTGAATATTTCAAGAGTATTAGGTTCAGATATGAAGAATATGTTGTAAACATTTGGAAAAGTTGTATATTAATGTTTCCATGGGCGATGTACCCTTTTCTCTATAATGTTATTTTTGGAGAGAAATTGTCATATTTTTGGCAAATACTGAATGCAGAAATGAATTAACGTGGTACGAATACTTAATATTTCATTGTAGCAAACTAACTCAAGTGAAATTAAATAAGAAAAATATACCTTGTAAAAATTAATACCTTGTAAAATTAAATATTTATTTACAGAATTTTTGGGGAAAACTTTGCTTTGACAAATTTAAATGCATACCGAAAATCATACAAATCTTGCGCCCGTGTGTTGCTGGGGCCCGAAAGGGGAGCAAAGAATAGCAACACTGTTTACCTTCCACGCATGTCGTAAAAGGCGACTAAGGAGGTTATGGGATGGAGTTGGCTGTCCCATCCATATAGGGCCAGTGACTCAAAGCCATGCTGTAGTCGGATGTGTCAGGCCGAAAGGCGCAGATATCGCAGCAATGCTGTAAACCATGACACAACGCAATCCGTTCTCCGGACTACATCCTGCTAATCTGCAGGAGTTTGAGAATGAACGCAGAAGAAGAAGACGAAATTATCAAGCATACATTAAAAAAAACATCTTAATTTCTAGGGAAATAACAGTTGAAATTGTGAACCTATCGCTGGCAAAGATATGAGTCGAAATGGTATGTTGTAAAAAATCAACATGTAACATAGGGATATATCCACATCCCAAAGACACGTATTCTATATTATAGCTGTTTGCTCCTTATCCGCGTTTCTGTGTAATATAACAATGTAAAATAAATATAACACAATTCTCTTTTTTAGTTTGTGATTTGTTTAAATGTTAATATTTTCTTTGTCATTGAAAGTATTTTTAGCCATTTCTATTCTCCCTTTCAAATTCTGTTTCACATCTACCATCGTTTGTGATTATGTATCCAAGCTATTGGTAATAGTATACAATGGTATGGTATGTCTACGCGTATTGTTATGTTATGTTTAGTGTTTGCTATTCCATGTTAATGATTATCATAACTGTTTTTTTTATGATGTTTATATCTAGTCCATATTCTCTACTTGATTTTGATTTGTCGATTTGAACTTGACTCGATTTGTTAACTTGTTAGTCTTTGTATCTCCTGTTCACGCTCTACTTGACTAATTGTGTCATCTGCATATCGTTGTTTTTTTTGTTGTATTATTTTTATCATTTAATCTTGAGCCCTGTCATTCCTTCTATCGTTTAAAAAGACATGTATTTGTAGATGTTAAATAGGTTAGGTGAAATAATACATCCTTGCCCTACTTCTCATTGTATGTCTATGTATGGTGTGTAGCTACTCTCACACCTTTTCAATGCAATTTGTTCTCAATATATATTTCTGATCACTGATGTATTTTACTTCTAATCTTTTTTCTTGGAGGATTTCCAAAAAAAATATTTTCATATTGGGCTCTATCGAAGGCATTACTGTACCATGGCCGTTTACAATTCTTAAAAGACCTCTGCACCGAATTAATTAGAACTTCATTCTCATTTCATTATATTTTATTATTGCTGTGCTTTTAGTTGGTCAATCTTTATTTACCTGGAGTCGCATTGGCTATTTTTAGCAAGCGACTCCACGTATATATATATATATATATATATATATATATATATATATATATATATTATAATATATATATATATTATATATATATATATATATATATATATATATATATAGTAACCAACGGAAACGCGGCAATAATAAAAATACTGTAACGAAAGAATACCTAATTAATTATGTGCAGAGGTCTTCTATAATAGACGGTCATGGATGTACTCTGCGAAGCAAATATAGAAACTGTTGTGAATGTGTGTATATATATATATATATATATGTTATATGTATATATATATGTATCCACAAAGAGTCTGGTACTAAGTATAGCTTTTCTGGTTCCTTTGCTTTTTACTAAATCGAAAAAGGAAAAAAAAATGCTACCCTGCAACGTATTGCTATTTATGTTCTTACTCTAGGAATGTTGAAGTTAATTGTTTTCACATCCTTGTTTATCAACGATAATTGTTTTCACATCCTTGTTTATCAACGATAATTGTTTTCGCATCCTTGTTTGCTAAGGATAACTATATTCTTATCTCGGTCTGTTATGAAAACTAATTCTATTATTGAATGATCATGAAAACTTTTTCTTATCCTTGTTTGTTGACGATAATTGTTTTTTATCTTTTAATTTAGATGATATATATTTCTTAATTTTTATGTTGGCGATTATTGTTTTTTAAACGTGAATGTTGATGATACTATTTTCTATCCATGAATGTTGATGATACTATTTTCTATCCATGAATATTGATGGTACTATTTTATATCCATGAATATTGATGGTACTATTTTCTATCCATGAATATTGATGGTACTATTTTATATCCATGAATATTGATGGTACTATTTTCTATCCATGAATGTTGATGATACTATTTTATATCCATGAATATTGACTGGTACTATTTTCTATCCATGAATATTGATGATACTATTTTATATCCATGAATGTTGATGATACTATTTTATATCCATGAATGTTGATGATACTATTTTATATCCATGAATATTGATGGTTTCTTTATTGATGAATATTGATGGTACTATTTTATATCCATGAATGTTGATGGTAATTTTCTTTCTTATCTTTATATGTGGACGATAGCTATTTTTGTCATTTGTGTATGTTTGTATGTTTATGATACTGGTATTCTTACCATTGGCTGTTGACGAGCTGTTTTCTTATCCCTCTTTGTCGGTGATAATTGGTTGCTTATCTTTGCCGTGGTAACTACTTTTATTCTTGCATGTTGACGATATTATTTTTTTATCCAAATATGGTGGTGATAACTTCATATATGTTCATATATGATTATCATGTTATTATTTTATCCCTGCATACTGTCTTTAAATGTTTTCATTTCTTAACATTTGGGAGATAATTGCTATTTTATATTTGTCTGCTTCTATGAATTGTTTTAGCATCGTTTTCTCTGCTGACCACTTTTCTTTGAGTTGTTACGAAGCTCATCACGCTTCCTGAAGAGATAACGATTGAAGGTCATAGAGACATGTCCAACATTTTTCTCTTCCCTGGCTAAGGAAATCTACGTTGGTTAAATAATTGTATCAATGGCCGGGTAAATGCTGCTAATGCCATTTAGGGTTGTAAAAAGCCAATTTCCGTGAGGGTTTCAAAGTTTTGTTATTTGGCTTGTCGATTCGGAAATATTTATGTCGTGAGGTATGACCGGACATGTTGGCTGAAATCAATATTGGGAAAATTAAATTGAGTTGCACTGGCATGCGATCTTACATGTAGAATATTTTTTAATGGCATCAATCCCCGGAGAACGGTATAGAGATGCACGGAGAAAATTCATAAAAGCTTGACGGATTTCATCTGCGGAGATTGCCTTTCAAAAATCTCTTTCTGCTTTCTATATAAACCAATTTAATGACACTTTCCTTGTTGTGACTAAAAATGACACTTCTCTCACACACTTAACACCAAAATGTTGAATGTGGTGTACGTTTGACGTGTATGTCTGTTTTATTTGTGAGCTTATACGTCTGAGTTCTTTCTCAAACTCCTGCTGGGTGGTTAGATCCTTTTTCAATTATTTTCGGTAGAAAAGTTATATCTTTGTTGGTTAAATTATACCAAAGTTTCTGGTGTGCTTCTTGGTCTGACAAGTCTGACTTCAGCACATGTGAATGTTAGACAAAGCTGTTATCCACCTTGTCGCTATCCAGTGGTCACTGATTTGTTAACAACATTTTGGTGTTAAGTGTGTGAGAGAAGTGTCATTTTTAGTCACAACAAGGAAAGTGTCATTAAATTGGTTTATATAGAAAGCAGAAAGAGATTTTTGAAAGGCAATCTCCGCAGATGAAATCCGTCAAGCTTTTATGAATTTTCTCCGTGCATCTCTATACCGTTCTTCCTATTCAGGTGATCCACGTTTCGATTCTCAGTTCAACTGAAATTATTTTTTTTAATCACCAAAGGCTCCTAGGTCTATCACCAGCTAAGAAAAATGGGTACCAGATCTTCTGGAACAGTAAACGCGGCAAGTTTAGTGTCGACGACATCATCCTTAGGTATGTCATTGATCTTGGAAAACACAGGCCTATTCCCCCAAGACGCCAAAATGGCATGTACAAGGAACACGTTGCTTTATTTTACTTTATCTAAACTCAACAATCTAAAATGAACGATCTGAAACAACTGGCTGTTGATCGACAAGCATGGAGAGGTATGCCATCTGCCCTATGTGCCATGCTTAGCAGAAGAGGAAAATGATGATGAAACTCAACATTCTAAAACACAAGTGTAACCGATTAATCTGCTCTTTCCTTATAAACAACACCGACATATCAAAGGCACTAGGTCCATAGAGGTCACTCATTTATTCCATCACATCTGCTTAGAGTCAAGAAACGTCGTGTCTCTCCTTATTGTTAATCTGCAAAAGCAAGATCAAGACAGATGAATTGACAACATTAAATTATGAACGAAATAATCTAATATTAGAATACGATTAACAGAAGCAGCGTGGATAGAATTTAATCAGTTCTGTTAACAAAAATGAAAAGGCAATGTTACAATTTAGAAAATGGTATTTGCATAATTCATGCATAATTTGCATGTAATCCAACTCCATGACAACACAAAGAGTGATGAAGGATAATGAGCCCGCGCTTAAGAAAAGTAGGAATTCAAGTTTTGAAACTTCAAACCTCTAAGCAAAACTGTAGATACCAAAGTGGATTGAATGGGAATCTGCAGTGTTGAAACAACCACCCATCTAGGAAAATAATTTATTTGTTTGTTCCTTTGGTGCCAAGGGCGGCACGTATGGCAAAAGTCATGTTTCTCCTTGTCTTGCTGTTAGCTGCAAGCTGTTGGGTGCTGTTAATACTCATTGCCATTTCCTTGTTCTTGATTGTTCTTCATAGTGTATTCCTGGGTCTTCCACGTTTTCGTTTACCTATTGCAGACCATGACAGAACTTGGTTGGTAAGTCTATTCTCATCTGATCTAATCACATGCCCTAAATACTGTAAAACTTCTTCTAATAATAGTTGACACATATTCTTGTTTGGATATGTCTTTTATTGATTCATTTGTGACAAAATCTTTCCAATCTACGTTCAGCAATTTTCGTAGACATACATTCTCAAAAATTCAAATTTATTTTCAAAAGCTTGAGTGAATTTCTAGCTTTCACATCTGTACGTTAGTACAGGGATCACGCCGGAGTTGAAGAGTTTAATCTTGATATGTGTCATTAAGAGTTTAGTTTATCATGTGTTAGCTAGGTATGCATAATACAGTTAAATAATACACGACATAAAATAATAAACACTTCTGAATTGGTTTCCCCACTAAATAATAATTATTATTAAAATAAAGCAGTGCGTTTGGCGTTGATGATGAACACCAATTTAAACAACAGGAATATGTCAAATGTGATTATATCAGAGATGAAACCATAAGCAATAAATATTGTGGTTCGGCAAGCAACAATCTCCACTAAACAAGGACAAATATTACCATCTCCAAATTTTTTAATTTTTTTTACAGAAACCTCCTCCCCTCCACCCCACCCCCTTTTTAATACAACGTCCTATGCACGGCCATGCTTCAACAAATATGCCTTTAGTAGCTGCTATAATTGAAGTTGCACATAAATAAACGTTTGGACTAAAGATCTTTATTAGCAAATATTATAATTTATTTTTAATTGAAGGACACACCAACGACATTTATCATACTGAACGTTTTTCTCATGCAAGTGCTTAATAACATCAAAAAGTTTACAAATTATCGCAATGGACTTTTGTCAAATAACATGTACAAGTATTAGCTATCCCACACAAAGCATGTACAAGTATTAACTATCCCACACAAAGCATGTACAAGTATTAGCTATCCCACACAAAACATAAACAAGTGTTAGCTATCCCACACAAAACATAAACAAGTATTAGCTATCCCACACAAAACATGTACAAGTATTAGCTATCCCACACAAAACATGTACAAGTATTAGCTATCCCACACAAAACATAAACAAGTATTAGCTATCCCACACAAAACATAAACACGTATTAGCTATCCCACACAAAACATGTACAAGCATTAGCTATCCCACACAAAACATGTACAAGCGCTAGCTGTCCCACACAAAACATGTACAAGTATTAGCTATCCCACACAAAACATGTACAAGTATTAGCTATTCCACACAAAACATAAACAAGTATTAGCTATCCCACACAAAACATGTACAAGTATTAGCTATCCCACACAAAACATGTACAAGTGCTAGCTGTCCCACACAAAACATGTACAAGTGCTAGCTGTCCCACACAAAACATGTAGGTGTTTGGTGTATATACATCTTGTTCTGTTACAAGCATCTTTGAACTATTTAGTGGTTTTTGGTCTTTTTCTCTTCAGACTAATGCCATGCTATTGTATTTGCTTGTTTTTTTCAGTTGTTGCTTTGTCCCGTGTAGTGTAGGTACCGGGAAACTTTTTTTAAATATATCTATCTATGCGACGAAAACTTCACAGAACGTTGTTCTCACAGCCACACTTAAGCTTCTCGGTTCTGTGCAAGCTGCCCAGCCTCTTTCAGTGTCATGTTAGACGGTCTTTAATATGTTTATATTTTTTAATCTATTACCCTAAATTATATATGTTTACCTCAATTTGTTTCCTAAAGGTTGAAAGGGACAAAAATATAAATCGTCTTTCCGTTTGATTCTGACCCTTTGATGTCACCTTCAACATATCACCATCAAAATATCACCTTGAACAAATCACCATCAAAATATCACCTTGAACAAATCACCATCAAAATATCACCTTGAACAAATCACTTTCGACAAATCACAGCCCAAAGTGAATGCATCAGCAAAATAAAATATTGCATACGAAAAAATTTTTAATTCTTGAATCTAAATTGATATAAAATTGAATATTTATATATTCATTTTGTCGCCTTTATTACTCATAAAGATTGAAAAAATTTTTTGAAAATTTGAAAATATTTATTTTCCTCGGTTCTCCAAGCACAGATGTAATCTGTTCCATTGTCCAGTTTTGAAGAAAGAAAACCTCCTGATAACACACATTGCTTTACATTTCAACTACAGACGCAAATCTACATTGATTATATCCGGGTGAATGACAACTAAAAATGAAGTCGGAGTTCATGTAATCCTGTCACTTTAACAATATTCATAAATCGTACTTAAAAATGTTAATATATATATATATATATATATATATATATATATATATATATATATGTTGAAGGTGACATCATATATATAAAACGAGATAATCTCTGGTAGATATGGCATCTCATAGCTACTCTGATAAAAGCACGGGTTATTCTCAGTTGTGTAACTGAGGTGTCACTCAGATTAATATAACGCCTCACAAACATGGTTGTGTACAGCGCCGGATTTATACTTGATATGGCCCTAAGCTATTTGAGATACGGAGCCATATAAAAGTCCAGATATTATATATCAGTGCCAAATATGATTTTTTTTTAGGCCCAAGAAAGTGAGTGTCCTAAGCTATAGCTTGTTTAGCTTATAGGTAAATCCTGCACTGGTTGTGTAAGCGAGGCTTGTGGGTGCATGTTTAGTCCTCGAAGAAGGCAATCTAGCGCCCCAGTATCCAAGGATTGCCAGGTCCTTTCTGAGGCACAGTGCTCACTTCTGAGTAACTATCTTATAATTTTTCTTTTAGATTTGTTCCATGGTGATGACACATCTAATATTCTCAGTCACCTAGAAGTCTGCCACAAAAGAAAAAAGGTCATTGCTTTAAGAGACAAGATAATCAGCTTCGAAGCTAATTTTTTGTTAAAGTAACATATAATAGCTCTATAGGCCAGAAGATAAACGCCCTAGAGCCCCTGGATCAATGAAGAAGATAGACCTATCTACTCTCAAATTTTGAACATAGCTCAATTTCTTTTTTGCTTTGATGACTACAGAAGTGATGCATGTTAAATTATATTATTTTATTTCTAGAGGATAGCATTTGTCGAAGTTTAAATAAGAGAAACTCCGCCGAAGACGGGTGTGTTGGGCCATTGGCGCAAATAAAACGGCAACACAACGCAATTCCATTCTCTGGACTACATCCAACTGGAAATCTTGTTGGATCATTGTCCTGTTACAAGAGAAATCCAGTGGGAGTTTGAGAATGAACGCTGAAGAAGAAGAAGAAATAAGAGAAACAAATGTTCGTGCTTTGTAAACATTAAATGACAAGAGACAAAATTTCGACTTGAGTTAGTGAAACAATAATGCATTAATTTGTTTGTACTAAAATACATCAGAAATCCATTCCAAATTTATAGGCTTCATTTTTAGTTATGATCAAAATCTAAAGGGAACAATCTAGCTGCCACAATATGTGTTATGATTTATTGTATACATGTGTCCGCTGTACTCTCTCCATTAAACATAAATCAGTTTATTTATATATAATGTATTTCAATATACTAGGTCAGACATAGTTATAAACTCATTGATTGTATCTGACGAGTTCAACTCTGTTCCTTAAAGAAATTGAGAATATGATGTTTTTGCAGACTTTAAACATTAGTGGATAGATATGAGTAGAAACGTACAACATTTATTATTTTTACACGTCAGACAAGTTTTATTTTTTCTAACTTTCAACATTTTTTTGCAGATTTTTAACTTTGCTTACGTAAATATCTTATTTCGGAAATGCAAATTATAAACACCTGAGCGATTCAGGTAAGTTTACTTTCCGCATTAATTTGAAAGTAAATAATTTTGCTACTTCACAAATTATTTTGTCGTTCACATAAGTATTTCTTTTCCTTTACAAGTAAATAAATAATAATAATAATAATAATAATAATAAAAAGAAGAAGAAGACCCATAAAAGACGTTCATTCATTCATTCATTTTCCTTTTGCTCTGACGTTAGCGCATAGGGCAGAGGTCAGATCTCTCCAATTCTGTCTGTTCAAAGCTATTCTGCGCAGTTCTTGAATAGTATGGATATTGATTGTTTTACTTTTTCTAAGTATTGTTCTTCTGAGTGTTTCTTTTGGTCTACCCCTGGCTAGAAAAAGACGTAGGGATGCCATATTGAGACATTTCATGCAGAAAGATATCCACACATCTCTATCCTCTACCATCTGGATAAGTTTAGAAACTTCACACTCTATTCTTCTTCTTCTGCGTTCATTCTCAAACTCCCCATGGATCTCCCTTGTAGCAGGACCATGACCCTACTAGATTTACAGCAGGATATAGTTCAGAGAATAGAAATGCGTTGTGACGCCGTTTTATTTGCGCCAATGGACCGACACATCCGTCTTCAGTGGAACACTCTATTCAGTATCTGATAATATCCAGCCATGTCTTCTTCTTGCCACCTCTTCCACCACATCGTCCCATGAAGAACATATGATGTATTCGTGAACCTCTTACACCACATCGTCCCATGAAGAACATATGCTGTATTCGTGAACCTCTTCCACCACATCGTCCCATGAAGAACATATGATGTATTCGTGAACCTCTTACACCACATCGTCCCATGAAGAACATATGCTGTATTCGTGAACCTCTTCCACCACATCGTCCCATGAAGAACATATGATGTATTCGTGAACCTCTTACACCACATCGTCCCATGAAGAACATATGCTGTATTCGTGGAATGTCTGACCTCATGTCGGTACCACCAGAAGTTGTGAATTTTCGCGAAGGTTAAAAGTGGTTGTTGTTGACCCGCTACTACATTAATACTATCACGCACAAACACATTGGTCTTATGTTCTCTGTAACAGTTACCCATCACACTTCTATAGCATTTATTTTCAAACGCCTGGATTCTTTTATGTACATATAGGGCCATAAAATAAAACACCCTATATGGAACAGAATAACAGTTCACAAACTCGTGCTTAAATCAAACAATGACATTGATTAAAAGAATATCAGCTCATGTGCCGCAGAATCAGGTACCAACCATAATAAAAAGTATACGGTTGTAGACACGCCAATGAGGCAATTGTCGTCTGCAGTATAATACTGTCAATAATAACAATAATAATATTAATAATAATAATAAATCATTACATGCCACTGCAGTGTTGTAGGGAACCATAGTTGGATACATTAGAACTAAAGATACTATCCACATTATGCCGAGACTCGAATAGCAGTATTTCAGCAGACACAATTTTACTCAGTGGCATCCATCTCCTCTCCGAAACTTCCGCTACTGGCAATCATACTTTCCTTATCGACAATCCGATATTATATATTTGAATGGCAATCCTTACTTCCACAGAAACATTTAGTAGATAAGCTATCTATATATTTCTTTGTTTGTATTGCCTTATTTACTCATATTTTTTCTGATGAGCGTTATTTGGCAAAACGTGTCCAGCACATAACATAACATGTCACTTGTGCTTGAATAGTCATGTAAATCTGGTGTTTTCTTTACTGTGCGAACCATGTTGTATATTGTCAATTAACATACTTATATGCGTATTTTTCACTTGTGTGTTTATTTACGTGTGCATCTATACACACATAATACAATACTGATCCACTAAATCAAAGGTTCCCAATTGTTTTCGAATCTAGATCTGATGTTATAGAAGAAAAATCATAAGTACACCGATACATTTAAACAAGCTTTCAATAGAGAAATCCCACTAACTCTTGATGAAATCTAGATTACATGATTTATTGATTACGAAAATCGGCGCGTTTGGTTGATGGCAAGGGCATACAATTTTATTACAGTTCGTGTAATCCGCTTAAGTAAGGAAATATCTGTACAGGACGACATGACGTGGTATTATTAAATGTTTTTCATAAATTTTTGGTATAGTCACTCTGAGGGTCAAGCATTGATGCATGTAACTGTGACGCTTCAGCGCAGCGGCGAAGCTAGGCAGGAGAGATCAAAGTGGCTACTCAAGTTGGATGCATAAATTACGCCAACAATTAGAAAGTAGAAGTCTGAAAAAGTGGGATAGTTGTTGACAGTGCGAAGGTAGACAAAGTTTGACGTAAACAAAACTGTTTTTATTCACCAATTATAGTGTATGAATTTGAAAATTTTTACTTAAAATGTGAAACGAAACATGCTTTTATTCGTACTGTGTATGGTAAAGAAATTTGGGTTGGTGGGGAATTTGATATAATTAAGCATGGGTCTTAAGTATGACTGCTACATCCTGTTCAGGATATGCTACCTGATGATAATGTAGCATGGGTATCTGAAGTATTTTCACAGAATTCTTCAGATGTTTTGATAGGGGGGGGGGGGAGTCAATATGTGAACAAAACTGGTGACGTAATTTTTGCACATCATCGTAGGAGTACAACAACCGAAATTAAATTATGTTAAATGGTACGGGAACCACTGTTTGAGCAGAAGGCAAAACATATTTAATTTCAACTCTTTTTCGGTGTATCCGCTGGCAACACTGAATATAAAGCTACGTGTATTTTTTAAGAACAGTATTTAAAGCTAACGATACTATTCACACTTTAAGACATATTAAAAAATAAAGTTTATTTAAATAACAATATTGTTTTTACTTTGCTGTTTTTTTCATCAGGAAATCCCACAGAAAATCATCTCAATCCAATTTAGAGTGACGACCCATTGGTTGGGAACTAGTCAACTACAGCTTTCGCTAGCTATGTCTAGTTTTTTAAAATTATTATTTACTTTTAAAATACACTATTCCTAATATTTATGCTGCCAAATATTTACACAGACTAGCGGGTGTATTGACAGTATTTATATTGACTCCAAATTCTAGTTATATAGCTTTAATTACTGAAAGAATTTTTACCATTCTTGATAAAAATCACAATATTTGGTCTAACGTTTAACATTATCCCAGTCGTTTCGTGACTTTTCCTTTAAGTTGCTTCTTTTATGACTGCTAGTGTATGTACTCCCACTGTTCATTCGTCTTTGTTTTTCTGTTTGTGAAGTTAATTTTCACATTTACTCGTTGTTTTCTAATAATTATTTTACTTAATTATAGCACACCTTCTGATGAAACTTACATATTCTTGACGTAGGTACACCTGGACATATGTCACAACAATCATTTCTTGAAGTACACTCACCTGGACAGATGCCACAACAACGATTTCTTGGAGTAAACTCACCTGGACAGTTGTCAGAAACCATTTCTTGACGTAAGATCATCTGGAAACATAGTAAGTTTATGTTAGGAGGCAACTAAATGAATATTAAATATTAGAAAATTGCTTGGCGATTATGTCTTAGAACGATATTTCTAATGTTTGATATGCGTAATGTATAATTTTAGCCCAATATATAGATTCTGTCGCTGAGTGATTGGTAGAAGGTCTCAGGCGGTCAATGTACTTTGTTCGATGCACATCATCACCCAGATCATTCAGAAAGCAATGGCATCTTACCTAGCGTAAATATTTGTTAACAGTTAAAGTTAAACTGGGATAGAAACAACTAAAGATGACACGGGGTTTATTTAACAATGTCAAAAGTAAATTTATTTTAATGACACGTTATGGGACAGGGGGTCTGGAGAACATAATTACAACAGTAAAGATAGAACGCAAAAGATATCGAGGATCACAGCGTGACAAAATATTTGATAGTGTGACATCATGGCACTTCAAGGCGTTAACAGCATTACTACTAACAATAACAATAATGACTAGGTCTGCTGACTAGGTCCTAACTTCACTGGACTGGTCATATCGTCCGTATGCTAGACAAACGTCTTCTAAAGAGATTATTCTATGGGGAGCTGTGCGAAGGTAAACTGTTCAAACGGAGGCAGAAAAAGCGCTTCAATGATCACCTAAAAAACTCTCAAGCACTGCAGCATCGATCCTAGCTCCTGGAAGACTACACTATTTGATCGCTCAGCCTGGCACACCCAGATCACTGCTGGCATCACAAAATTTGAAAACGAAAGAACACTGAGAAACACAAGCGCAAGAAGCGGAATGACAAATCCGAAAATTCTCCTACCCCGAACCTTCAGCACTCCTGCATGCACTGCAATAGAACTTTCCGTGCACAAATCGGACTCATTGGACATCTACGAACTCACAAACCAAATTAGGCAATTACCAATTTATTATTATTTATTTGTTCATCGAATTTATTGTTTTTCATGACATGCTCTTCTTCGCTTGCGAAGGAGGAACTTCATCACTACTAAAAACAAATACAGGAAATCGAGAGTTCTAAATTGATATCGTTTCCTGTTCATGGCGTAGCCATCAGCCCAACATTTTTTGGCTGTTGTGATTTACCATTGCATGTAGTTTACCATTGCTTTCTGAACAGAGTTCTAGACATCTATTCTTGCCCATACCTGTCGGCATGACTGCTCTTACAGATCTACGGTCCTGATTATCTATTCAACTCAAGAGCCGTTTGTGCAAGCTATATCTATCTATATACAGGCTGTCCATTTAGTAGCATTAGACTGATTTGAATTGAAGTAAAACTTAACATCATTTTACGTCATGGTTCAAGCTCCACTTATCTGTATTTCAGAATATCACTGCTATATGCAGAGGTTTTAGTATTTGATCTTCTTCTAACTAAACCGCGGCGGATATTTCCAACACCTTTTATGAATATAGCTGTAATGTGAAAAACTACCTAAATTAAGACACACACAATAGCAGTATATGTTGCAGGGGGGGGGGAATACAAAAGTTTGACCAGCAATATTTTCACAAGAACGTAGTTATTACTTTGACACCAAATATATTCGCTATTAATTTATCTATCTATTTATAGATAGATAAATATACTGTGTAATATGACCCTGTCATTAGAGGCGAGAAAGAGAGTTCTTCAGTGCTATATAACTGCTATACTGACATATGGATGCGAATCTTGGACAATAAACAAACTGGAAAGTGGAAAATTAGAAGCAACAGAGATGTGGTTCTATAGAAGAATGCTGAGAATACCATGGCCTGCCAGAAAAAACTAAAGTGGAAGTGTTGAAAGAGTCAAATGCGAACACAAGTCAAAAACAGACTTTAATCAATAATACAAGAAAAAGACAATCTTAATTTTTTTGGCTACTTCATGAGACAGGCAGGTTTGGAGAACATAGTTCACGACAGGCAAAATTTAAGGCAACAGAGACGGAGGGCGACAACGTAAGAAAATATTAGACAGCTTGACAACCTGGCACGGCTGGGAAGCAACAACGATCTTGATACATAATACTGTAGACAGATCTGTGGGGAGCCATGATCGCCGACGCCAGCCGGCATGACACCGGATGATAGTGATCTATTTATACATATTGAAGGCAACTAGTTACCCTGTGAAAGAAGAGATTGTCTATCTATCCATCTATTAGCTAAACCCGTTATTGCCTTTCAGCGTCAGGGGTAGAAGAGATTTCTGGAGCCGGCTCTCTTGCGTGCTGAGTATATTGTGAAATTTTTCGCCTCTTTTATTTCAGTGGTCCATCGTTTTCGTGGTCGGCCTCTGTATCTGTGTAGCATAGATTGGTGCGGTATACTGTCTGATTGTAGTCTGTTGATGTACGCAAACCATTTGATCTGTTGTCTCTTAATATATTCCAAGATTTGGGTGGTATTGATTTTTTGTCGAATGTCCACATTCCTCACCCTGCCTCTTAGCGAAGAGATTATTGTTGGGTTATACTCATCCTGCTTTAGTAACGCTGATATAACGACGATGATGTAGTGAAGATGTTATGTTGAGGCTGATGTAGCGATGCTGATGTTGTGAAGATGTTATATTAATAGTATGGCTAATGTAGTAAGGCTTAAGCAGTGAAGTTACTTTAAAGAGGATGATGTATTGAGGCTGGTGTAATTCGGCTGATACATAGATACTTCTGTAATGATGCTTATACAGTTTATTTTATGAAATATGTATCGCTAAAATATCACTCTGTAGTTGAAAGATAAGAACATTTAGGACATTTTTAGGACAACAAAGTACCCGAGTCCATATCAGCTGTAGGTCCAATTCTATATCATCTGGTGGCCCTTATTCCATATCAGCTGTAGGCACTTTTTCCATATCAGCTGTAGGCCCAATTCTATATCAGCTGTAGGCCCAATTCCCATATTAACTGTAGGCCTTTATTCCATATCAGCTGTAGGCCCAATTCCATATCAGCTGTAGGTCCGATTCCATATCAGCTGTCGGCAATCAGGAATCTGGACTGTTGTCAAAGCAAATTGAACTTAAATACTGCATAAAAATGACTACATAAAAAGTGTCTGAGTTTAACTTGATGTACTGAACGGGAAATATAACCAATCCAACAGTATATTTGATGTACACTCTGTGTTTCTCACGTACTTTCTATCAAGTTACCCTCGGTATCCTGTCACTGAAACTAAGAAGCGATATATTTACCTTTATTACGACATGTTATTCTCCTCAATTCGTTATCAAACTCATGCATATAACAGAATTTATTTCGGAGAACGGAATGCGATGTCATTGTTTATATAATTGGCTGCGATATATGCGCCTTTCGGCCTCACTCACCCGACTTCAGAAAGGTTTCTAGGCCGTTTGACCCTCTATAGGATGGAATAACCAACTCTACCCCCAAAAGTCTCCTTAGTCGCCTTTTTGCGACGTGTATGACAAATAAGAGTATCGATATTGCTCCCCTTTCTGGTCGAAGCAACAAAACGGACAATTACGCCATCTAAAATCCTTATTTGACTTTTTTAACGAGAAAGCCAGCAGTAACGGTAACGTCTTAACAATAATATCTACATCCACATACCTGCCCCACGACACATACACATTTTACTCTGCACATCCACACACCTGCCCCACGACACATACACATTTTACTCTGCACATCCACACACCTGCCCCACGACACATACACATTTTACTCTGCACATTCACACACCTGCCCCACGACACATACACATTTTACTCTGCACATCCACACACCTGCCCCACGACACATACACATTTTACTCTGCACATCCACACACCTGCCCCACGACACATACACATTTTACTCTGCACATCCACACACCTGCCCCACGACACATACACATTTTACTCTGCACATCCACACATCTGCCCCACGACACATACACATTTTACTCTGCACATCCACACACCTGCCACACGACACATACACATTTTACTCTGCACATTCACACACCTGCCCCACGACACATACACATTTTACTCTGCACATTCACACACCTGCCCCACGACACATACACATTTTACTCTGCACATTCACACACCTGCCCCACGACACATACACATTTTACTCTGCACATGCACACACCTGCCCCACGACACATACACATTTTACTCTGCACATCCACACACCTGCCCCACGACACATACACATTTTACTCTGCACATCCACACACCTGCCCCATGACACATACACATTTTACTCTGCACATTCACACACCTGCCCCACGACACATACACATTTTACTCTGCACATCCACACACCTGCCCCACGACACATACACATTTTACTCTGCACATCCACATACCTGCCACACGACACATACACATTTTACTCTGCACATTCACACACCTGCCCCACGACACATACACATTTTACTCTGCACATCCACACACCTGCCACACGACACATACACATTTTACTCTACTCCATAAGAAACATCTGTGATGTAATCAGGTCATGTTCAACATGATTCACATGCATGTCTGAGTCAAACGAATTCTTGTTTTCCAACATTCACAAGCTGATTATTGTGTTTATGTCTGTGGTAGTATTAACAGACAAAAAATGATTCCTTCAAACAGATTGTCAGAACATAAAATTGTGCTGTCTTTATGAAGACTTTTTAACCGATAAAAATGGATTTGGGTAGTGATTTGATTTTGCAGAAATGATTTCACTAATTGATGTAACATTGGAGCAATACTCCATCGTTCTCAAGAATGATCGTTAGGCGAGGAAGAAACGATACGAGCATTCCTATTCTAAACAAATGATTTCCTTACTTTGTGTTCTGCTTGCACGTGTAGTAAAACATTATTTCCTTACTTTGTGTTCTGCTTGCTCGTGTAGTAAAACATTATTTCCTTACTTTGTGTTCTGCTTGCTCGTGTAGTAAAACATTATTTCCTTACTTTGTGTTCTGCTTGTTCGTGTAGTAAAACATCATTTCCTTACTCTGTGTCATAATCTCATAACCCGTCAGTGTCGCATAGAAAGATTCATAATCTCATAAGCTGTCAGTGTCGCATAGAAAGATTCATAATCTCATAACCCGTCAGTGTCGCATAGAAAGATTCAATAATCTCATAAGCCGTCAGTGTCGCAAAGAAAGATTCATAATCTCATAAGCTGTCAGTGTCGCAAAGAAAGATTCAATAATCTCATAACCTGTCAGTGTCGCAAAGAAAGTTTCATAATCTCATAACCCGTCAGTGTCGCATAGAAAGATTCATAATCTCATAAGCCGTCAGTGTCGCAAAGAAAGTTTCATAATCTCATAAGCCGTCAGTGTCGCAAAGAAAGTTTCATAATCTCATAACCCGTCAGTGTCGCATAGAAAGTTTCATAATCTCATAACCCGTCAGTGTCGCATAGAAAGATTCATAATCTCATAAGCCGTCAGTGTCGCAAAGAAAGTTTCATAATCTCATAAGCCGTCAGTGTCGCAAAGAAAGTTTCATAATCTCATAAGCCGTCAGTGTCGCATAGAAAGTTTCATAATCTCATAACCCGTCAGTGTCGCATAGAAAGATTCATAATCTCATAAGCCGTCAGTGTCGCATAGAAAGTTTCATAATCTCATAACCCGTCAGTGTCGCATAGAAAGTTTCATAATCTCATAACCCGTCAGTGTCGCATAGAAAGATTCATAATCTCATAACCCGTCAGTGTCGCAAAGAAAGTTTCATAATCTCATAAGCCGTCAGTGTCGCAAAGAAAGTTTCATAATCTCATAAGCCGTCAGTGTCGCAAAGAAAGTTTCATAATCTCATAACCCGTCAGTCTCGCAAATGTTCTGCATGAGATACAAACAGATTCGTCCAATGATGTATATCGTGTATTGTTAATGTATTTTTATAGCATACACAAATTGTATCTGATCCATTTTTAATGATGTCCATTATTTTCTGTCTTCCTCTGTTCCTTCCACCTTCAACAGCCCCATGAAGAATTATGTTAAAACTCAAATATATCTAATATTTTATGTTTTCTTGTTTTTTTTTACAAGGAATCATGTCGCTTTACATACCCACACAATGTATGCTTTCCTCTCTCTATTTTTCAAATGAGTGCTTCTTGTGGACCTGCTTGTGTGCCACTACTCGCATATTGTATCTCTTACGTACACATTTATATTACGTTCTCTTTAAGAAATGATATAATTTGTCTATTAAACTGGTATTTGAAAGCATGCCGTCTCTCCATGTCTGTAGAGATTGTGCAGCTCTCACAATCATACAGCATACCAGACAAAAATAGTGAGTTTAAAACGGCGATTAAACACTGTTGTATCTATTCCAGACTACATTTAACCTTGACATAACTAAGGCCAAACGAAGATAATTCAGACGAAACAAGGAAAACAACAACAGAATTTACTCAATAAGATATTTCTGCCCAGACAAGGAAAACAATGACAGAATTTAAAGGAAAACTTGATTTGTTAATGGTCGAAAATAAATTTTTTTTGCTTGTAAAACGAGGCTTTCACAACTTTTTTGTGTGTTCTCTACGTTCTACGTGGGTGAGTCCTACGTTTTACTGAGATTCTTCTCATAATGACAGATAAAATTATCATTCAGCAGAGTTAATGTTTGAAAGAAAATAAATGCACGCTGATCCATTCCACCCACTCTGTATTTATTTAACACTTGCATACAAAACTGTTTCCTCTCAAGATCCACTATAGATTTGTGTTCGAAGTCATCAAATAAATAAATACATTCTAATAAATATGAATGTTAGAAAACTTTATCAGTTTGTGACAATAGAGAAAAATAATTTGAATAGATTTCATTTTGATGTCTCCGTCACTCAAATCTGAATATTTCGTCATTGTAAAATGTGTACAATTCTAAATTACGTGCAAAAATTCATAACAGGGTATGGATTTCAGAGAATGGTAGAAAAATCATGTCCAGGGCATTCCCTGATGTTATCAATCCAGGATTTTCTTTATTCGACTCACCACTTTCCACCCTCGATCAAGCAATACATGTTCGACAATGGTGTTGGGGACCAGATTGTTTATATTTCTGAGCGGGTCACGCATCACCACTGAGCACAATAGATGCCCACAAGACAGAAAATAATATTGCATTTTGAAAACATAATGATAAAACATCATGAAACACATAGAAATATATACTATATACATATGTATATACAGGCTCGTAGTCATTATCTACCACTACACGAGCTGTCTTAACCTATTATTCCTTAAACCCTTCTTTTTCAGTCCAACACTATTCCTGTATTCATTAGTGCCCGTGCGTGGTCTGTTTCAAATCTCCCGCGGGCTCACACTGGTCTGTATTCACTACTACACGCACTACCACTTGTCAGAACGTGTCCAGACAACAAGATGAGGTCAAAATCATTTTCGTTTCATCATCTTTCAATACGACTTTTTGTATTGCTACTTGTGTTTATATATTCGTCTATTCTCAGTGTGACAGGAAGTCCTATGTACAGTCTAACATAGGAGCAGATAAATAATGCTTTCTCTCCAACTTCGTATGTCAACATATGCCGTCTCCGCATCGATGAATGGCTGCAACGGACTTTCAACATCATCTTTCTCTTTCTTAAGTGATGCGCTCGTATACGATGAATTGTATGTTGGTCATCTCATGATGTCTGTTTCTCATTTGTATTTCTGTCTACCTCTTGCTTCTCGCCTCTCAACTTTACCTTCAAATACGTTCTTAAATAAGATGTCATTTCTTTTAATATTTCCGAAATATTTAATTTGTTTGATTTTTATTTCCATCAATAATCTTTTAGTGATCCGCTGTGTTGACATGACATCTTTTCCTTCTCTTCGCATACTTCTTATTCTTCAGCGTTCATTCTCAAACTCCTGCTGGATCTCTCTTGTAGCAGATCTATTCTATATTTCCAGCAGGATGTAGTCCAGAGAATGGAAGTACGTTGTGTCTCCGTTTCTTCTTCTTCTTCTTCAGCGTTCATTCTCAAACTCCTGCTGGATTTCCCTTGTAGCAGGACCATTGTCCTACTAGATTTCAAGCAGGATGTAGTCCTGAGAATGAAAATGCGTTGTGTCTCCGTTCTATTTGCGTCAGTGGCACGACACATCCATCTTCGGTGGTCTTCGCATACAGTTATCTTTTATTCTACATATCCACAATTCAAATGTATCAATTTTTTTTTCTAGCTATTTGTTCCATGTTTTTTAAACATGCATTATTGTAGAATCAATATCGCAATTGACTGGGCTATGAGAAAAAGCACATCCACAGCAAATTTAGGAATCAAACAACATTAGAAGACCTGGATTTTGCCGATGATCTTGCACTATTGAGTGAAAACCATCACGATGCACAAACAAAAACTGATAGATTAAAACTCATCGCAGGACAAATAGGTTTCCAGATCAATTCATCAAAAACAAAAATTATGGACTTCACCAATTCTCCTAACGCAATTACTTTAAATAGACAACAACTTGAAAAGGTACACAAATTTTCCTATCTAGGAAGCAAATTAACACTCGACGGTGATGTCATGACAGAAATTACAAATCGCATTGCACTAGCATCAAGTGCCTTTAACAGACTGTCTAATATCTGGAGGTCAAAGTCAATAAGCACACGCACGAAAATGCGCTTATTTAATTCCTGCGTTATTCCGGTGCTATCACATGGATGTGAGAGCTGGAAACGCTCTTTATCTTCAGAAAAGAAATTACTGAGTTTCGAGAACAAATGTCTTCGTAGGATAACTGACACCCATTGGAATGAATTCACATCACATGAAAAAATCAGAGGAGAGACACATCAAAATTTCATCACAGATGCTATCATAAAACGCCGTTGGTCCTACATCGGACATGTCCTATGCGCAGACATCAATAGAATACACCACCAATCTCTTGAATTGATACCTACAGGCAAAAGAGCATGAGGTAGACCAAAAGAAACAATCAGAAGAACACTACTTAGAGAAATTAAAACAATCAATATTAATACTATTCAAGAACTGCACAGAATAGCTTTGAACAGACAGAATTGGAGATATCTGATCTCTACCCTATGCGCTAACTTCAGCGCAAAAGGAAAAGGAATAAATGAATTATTGTAGAGTAGATGTAGCAATGAAGTAGTATAAATTCATATGCGAATTCGAGTGCTGGGATGTTATACACGAGATCCTATTCTTCTTTATAGATATGAAGCATGGAGGGTTACAAAAAAAAGAGCTCAAGGTGAGCTGAAGGAAACTGAGATGTGGTTTGAGAGAAGAATGATGTTTATATGGACAACTAAGAAACTAACGTAGATGTTCTCAAAGATGCTGGAATAAAAAGACAAAATATATCAAAAATTAGAAGCAGACAGTCAAGATTTTTAGGGTACGTTACCAGAAAAGCAAAACTTGAACATGTAATAACCACCGGAATGATCGAGGGGAGAAGAGACCGTTGAAAACAAAAAGAGAAATTACTTGAAGGGTTGTCATTGTGGCACACAGAAAATGTAAGCAATTGAAATTATTAACAACACAAGAGACAGAGAGTTGTGGCAAAAACATGATCGCCTACGTCACTCGACACTACACTTGATTTATCGATATATTGACCGATCGATCGATCAATCCATTGAGTAATTGATTGATTGATTGATTGATTGATTGATTGATTGATTGATTGATTGCAATGCAGCACTTTGCAATTCTCATTCTTTGTTTGTTTATGATTTGTTTAGATGTTAGTCGTTAACTCCTTGAAATACCGTAAAATTCTAATGTACTTACGGCGTAATACCTTTTCAGTACACAGTAAACGTGACAGAGCGTTTCTGCTACAGAAACCACTAGTGGTGGCAGCAGAGGTTCAGGTTTTTATTGATTAGAATTCGTCTGAGAGCGACATAATAGTTTATGCAGATGGTTCTGTTGTTCGGAATGTGCGCAGCACATGGGCATTCACTGTGCAAGTTGGAAATAGAATTGTGAAGACTACGGTGTATATGCTACGACCAAGAGTAGTATGACCATAGAGATCGTGGCGATAGTAGGGGCAATGGCCATGGTTATAGTATCAAACCTATACGTGTATGCTTTCTCAGCGACTCAATGAGCATGCTAAGAAAGTTAGAAAATGGCTGAGCATCGGGTGGACATACATGTGAAAAAATATACTCCACCTGACTCATCAACGATTTTCCTATTTTAAGCCTTCTTCTATGAGTTCTAATTTCTCCACGCAGATGATGATTTATATCTATCACTCGAAGGAAAGTACGCGCTCGGCAGACCTTGTTCTATTCTCAATCTTTAGAGCACCAAGGAATTCGCACATCGCTACACATGCATCAACGTATAATGCGCATTGCCTCGTTCTGCATCCACTCCAGTTTGTCCATTGTCGTATAACTGAGATTTAGGATCGCGAGAGTATATTCAATAACTTAAAGGTATAGACCCTTGTACAAGAGAACGAGGTGGCGTTTCTCAGTTTACAGCAACCATTATGCATATTCACTATGATCTTTCTTGGCTTTAACTTTTCCCTGGTGTACGAGATGAGAGAGCAAGACTCCAGTCAAATCGCTCTCCTAGATACATCAGTGCATGCGTTCTCTTAATCACCTCATACACAATTCTGCCATTAACTTTGGACATAAGCTTTGGACAACTATGATATAAAAGGTCTTTATCAGTGAATAGTCTTTCAGAACCAGTCTAATTGTCGGATCAACAAGAACATTAAAGAATGAATTGGGAGTACACGACAGAGAACATGATTATCTTATCACTCAATTCGACAGTTGTGTAGATACAAGAAGACAGATCAAGAATGAATGATGATTACAATGAGCTGTGATTAAATTCATTAGTTATTCTTATGAAGTCACGAAACCATCTCATCCATCATTCGCTATGTTCATATATCTATCTTAAAGGTATTTTTACTATCTGATTCACGTGATTGTTTCATTCATTGATAGATTAGAGAGCCTCGTAGCGTAGTGGATAGTACACTGGCTTCGCATATGAGTGGTCCTGGGTTCATTTATTCCCCAGTTGAGGCGGAAATATTTTTCAGATCGTAACGGCTCCCGGGTCGACCCAGCCTTAAATGGGTACCGGATTAATCCGGGAAGTAAAGACTGCGAGGGAGAGGAGATGGCTACCGGCCTCATTTGCAGAGCCACTGAAATGAGAGATTGCTAACATCTCATACCCCTAAGGCATTAATAAATGTTATGGGTTACTTTACTTTTACTTACTATGAGTGAGAAACATTAATGGACAGGTGTTGAAATTTGAGAGCATTTCGTGAACAGGTAACTACACATATAGTCAAAACTTCTTTACACTATAAACGAAGAGATAAATATTAGAGAATTATAATAGTTCAAGCATATAAAAGTTGGTTATGGAGGTTTCGAATAAATAAATCATAACAGAAACTAGATAAAAGTAACATAATTGTGTTTTCAATGGTTAGTTCAGTAAGTCGTACCTCTTACGGTAAGGCACTCTTATGGTGAGGTACTCTTACGGTAAGGTATTCTTACGGTAAGGTAATCTTACCGTGAGGTATTTTTACGGTGAGGTACCGTTCTTTCAACCGCAGACGTTAGTCCAAATTTGTTATATCAGAGCTTTGCATCAATTAAAACATATTGAAGGTCGAGGTTCTATTGATCCAGTCACCACAACCCCCGTGATATTGAGTATATCAGTGTTTCCAATGAAACTGATACACTAAATCTTATTCTCTGGGAAGGTAACGGGTACACCGGATCTTACTCTCTGGGAAGGTAACGGGTACACCAGGTCTTACTCTCTGGGAAGGTAATGGGTACTCCAAGTCTTACTCTCTGGGAAGGTAATTGGTACACCAGGTTTCACTCTCTGGGAAGGTAACGGGTACACCAGGTCTTACTCTCTGGAAAGGTAATGGGTACACAAGGTCTTACTCTCTGGAAAAGTAACGGGTACACAAGGTCTTACTCTCTGGAAAAGTAACGGGTACACCAGGTCTTACTCTCTGGAAAGGTAACGGGTACACCAGGACTTACGCTCTGGAAAGGTCAATTTACCTTTGGTTAACAAATCCCGGAATATTTTCAAATGGTAGTTGAGTGCAACGTAACACTTCCATGTTGGTGATTTTGCCGTGTCATTTAATGTTTACGATTTTACGGAAACATCTTAGATGTGTAATCTCCTCTCATGTTTGACTGCAACAACTGTTTATAATCAGGAATCACCGCATAACATACTTGAAATAAGATCTTCTACAAACTGCCGGCAACTATAAAGTACCACATTCTCGAAACTATAAATTCCAATTCACTAAATTATCGATTAAAAATTAACCGATTTTTTTAAACATAAACCACTTATGATTTGTTAACGGACACTTGTACTGAAAGACATTTTTTTGTTCTGTTTATAGTACCTTATGATTCCATCGCCCTGGGATATATCCGGTACGGTAGCCCTGCTTAAAGATGATTAACTCGTGTCTGTAGCCGGTACAGAGTGAAAAGTGATTGGGTGGCTGAAAGATGGCGGTTTGAAGTGATTTTTTCATTGTGGTTGTGCGAGACTTGATGTGAATGCACTTGGCAATACACTGAAATAAAATATGTAAATCAGAGGTTGAATCACACGATTATTTATCATGAACATTTGAAAGTACAAATACAATTTACAGTAAATCGCACAAGAAGAGTAAAGGGATGATCATAAAATATGTCAACAATAAGGCAATTAAGGGGGCGGGGGAAGGGGTGATCTGAAAAAAATATTGCATTTGTTGACAAGGGAAATAGGGAGGAATTTAAAAAAATTGAAGATGTAATCTTCTTCTTCTTCTGCGTTCGTTCTCAAACTCCTGCAGATTAGCAGGATGTAGTCTGAAGAACGGAATGCGTTGTGTCATGGTTTACAGCATTGCTGTGATATCTGCGCCTTTCGGCCTGACACATCCGATTTCCGCATGGCTTTGGGTCACTGGCCCTATATGGGATGGGACAGCCACCTCCATCCCATAACCTCCTTAGTCGCCTTTTACGACATGCGTGCAAGGTAAGCAGTGTTGCTATTCTAGCGCCCCTTTCGCGCCCCGGCAACACACGGTCGTGAAGATGTAAGAATGTAAAAAAGATGTAAGATGAAGATGTAATAATTCTCCAGAGTCACAATTGTAAATAAAATGTAACTATTCACTTTATTTTAATGGGCAGTAGGATGTTGACTTCACGTACAAGCCTGGTTATATAAGGGTTAATTGGAAGTTTGATGGTGGCTTCAAGTACAAGACTGGTTATATCTGGGTTAATTGGAAGTTTGATGGTGGCTTCAAGTACACGCCTGGTTATATCTGGGTTAATTGGAAGTTTGATGGTGGCTTCAAGTACACGCCTGGTTATATCTGGGTTCATGGGAAGTTTGATGGTGGCTTCAAGTACAAGCCTGGTTATATCTGGGTTAATGGGAAGTTTGATGGTGGCTTCAAGTACAAGCCTGGTTATATCTGGGTTCATGGGAAGTTTGATGGTGGCTTCAAGTACAAGCCTGGTTATATCTGGGTTAATGGGAAGTTTGATGGTGGCTTCAAGTACAAGCCTGGTTATATCTGGGTTAATGGGAAGTTTGATGGTGGCTTCAAGTACAAGACTGGTTATATCTGGGTTAATGGGAAGTTTGATGGTGGCTTCAAGTACAAGCCTGGTTATATCTGGGTTAATGGGAAATATGATGTTTGGGTAGACCACCTTTCGTTTGGGTCCTTCCAACAAGCTTAATTTTTATTGCTCTGGAGTTACAAGTTATTAAATTATTATCTAAGCGGCTAAGGGGTCAGTGCATATAATGGTTATATATCAAATTAACGGGCCAGTAAAAGTGGCTAGGCGGATGGGTGTGTTTTTTTGCCCACCTCTGTCAACATTAGGCAAGAAATGGCATATATTTGTTACCACCAGTAGTAAAGAGAAGACTTAAAAAGTGGAACATTAATCACAGAGCATACCTTTTACTAATTCCTGTTCACAGTTTTTAAGAATTTTACGCCCGTAAAATGTTTTATAGTTTTGGTTGTCTCTTTCACCACGAAAGGGTGGGACATGTACTAGCGTTAGATTTATTGTAAATACTATACCTAACCCTGCCCCTCCCCCCCTCCAGGGTACTAAAACCTAGCACTATTCTGCAGTTGCGCTAACAATGTGCAAATGACGTAGTCATATTGTAAACAATGCACAAACCATCATACACCACTAATGAATATGTGCAATTTAATCTTGTTTCGTTCACATTCAGCTGTAATAATGAAATATTGTGGTTATACTTGCGATTATAAAACCTAAAAAGTGATTACTAACTGCATAGAATGAATGAATCCGTTAGGGCAGTTGCTCTTAAATTTTCTTTTGTGTTTGAGACACAAAACACCTATTAAATACTTTTTTCACTTGCCCACTCCTAAAATATGCCATGTTTGAAATATGTTCATGAAGGAATTATCTTTATGTTAACAATAGAAAAATTTGTCAAAAATAGAAAAAAACACCTTTTGCGAAGACCTTCTTTGAGGGTAAAGTCAAAGGGAAGCGAGCAAGAGGTAGGCAGAGATACAAGTGAGAGAGTAACATCACAAGATGGACAGGTTAAGTCTTGGAGAGTAAGTACACCACTAAAGTAAGAGATAGGGGATGGTGCAAGTCTGTTGCAGCCAACCTTCGTTGCAGAGACGGCACAGGGGGACGATGAAGAAATAATTTTCACATTTAAACAATTTAATCGGATTGTTTTATTTTTTATTTAATTTTTTTTTCAACATTTGAAAACACCCTTCGCTTTGTTGACAAGCTTCAAGCGTTTGCAAACTTTTGCTCCTTCCGAACAATAAGACAACCCCCTCCACCCCCCCCCCCCCCCTTCAAATTGTTGACGCAATTTATGGACGGCCAATTTACGAAAAGTATCGATACTTTCCAAAACAGTTTCCATTGTTCAATAAATGTTCTGACGGGTGGACCAGCAATTTGCAAGATATTGGCAATGCTAATAATATTTCTTTATGTCTTTGCGGACCCACTTAGGGGGCATCGAAAACACCCCCCCCCCCCTTCCTCATCCGAGTCCACGGAACACAGTATAAGAACCGTTGCGTTAGAAAGCTAGAAGTCATAAACAAATAGAGGATATCTAGAATTGCAAACCTGAGAGATTGTAGTTTAACCGTTCACCACTGCAGGTCAGCTACCAGTTAGTTCTTCAGATGTCCACATCCAAGTAACGTTTACCTATTTGTTATTGTTTCTCGTATAATGTTTATTTTGTATGTAGCAAAGTTTTAAGCAATTATTCCAACCACCGATCTGGCTAATCAGACAGTCACATTTATACCCGGCCCTCATCAGTAATCCTGAACGAAATCCTTTTCTACAATCTCCAATTCATTCAGTTTTTGCCAGAAGTTTATGTTTCTGCCGTCAAAGATCGCTTACACATTCCCTCCAGCGACGATTTAGTGTACTTAAAAATTTCATAAATCAAGTCCTGATACGCATTGTAGTTGTGCGTTCTAGGTACTGAATCATAGAGTGGTGTATGTCCTGTTTTAGACGGTTATTCAACGAGTGTTTTTACAGCAAAAAATGATAAATACTCAGTGTTAGGGAACAACCTAACGTACTAAAGTTTTGAGAGCTGGTGCAACACAGAGTAATGAGGGAGAAAAACAGAGATACATTAAGAATGTTGCAGCGAAATTTTTAAAAAACACCCTTGTGTTTAGAGCAGAGATGGGTTAAATACAGCCCTTTGGGCCATTATTTTCTGGATCGCCAAGCTGAGCACCCAGCTTAGAAAACAGTATTTGGATGTATGGAGTATTTTTAAAAGTCTTTTCACTTCATACTTCACGGAGAAAACTCAATCACTTCATACTTCACGGAGAAAACTCAATCAGCAACGACGAACAATAAAGTGGCCCACTTCTAAGCACCTTGTGTGATTGTATGGCTTATTGAATTATAGCGAATCAACAGAATGCTAAGAAATGATGTGAAAGCAGTAGAGATGTGATCATAAAAGAACGATGCGAGAACCATTGACAGGAAAATATTGATATGAAGATATCTTGAAATAAGTATTTTTTTTTTTTAAAGAAAAATTATTATTGATGTCAGAAGGAGATAGTTTGCATTATTTAGGTACATTGTGAGAAAGTGAAAAATGAAGCACATTGTGAAACAAAAGCTAACGGTCAAATGAGGTGCAAAGAGTACCGAACTGCTCTCGGTGGACCCAGGGTTAGCAGATAGCCAAGATCCCAAAAGTACCTCCTCGTGGTGCACCCTAGAAACAGAAATACAGCTGATCATGTTGATTCTGGCTAAACATTTTGGGGATCGTATCCGTGAATGTGGAGACAGCAGATGGAAAGAGAACTGACTGCACAAGTTACATTCGATATCTCTGACACCACTGCGTCAACACATGCAGTGGCACTGTCGACACTAGTCAGTCCGGTCCGAGCATTGGAGGGGCGGCCAATGAAAGCGATACGAAAAGGTAGATGAATGGTGAGAGACGAAAATATAACATACTGAGTACAATGAGAGGGCAGCAAGCGCCAGAGGGCAGCGACAAGTGAAAATATAAAGGGAAAACGTTTCGAGGAAATCGAAACTACAATCTCTGTTAGCTCGTGACAAGATTCTAGTTACCAGTGCTCCTTATGGGCAAAGAAAGTAGCCCTGGCCCAACTCTACTATCGAGTCTTCCTATGCCGGAAACATGCTCACAGAGAGAAAGGACTCAGTACCCGATGGGCTCAGGCAAATATAGGACAATGTCGTTTCAGCTCAAGAACACGCTTTGCTCCCAAACACGTGGTGAGACTCAGACTTAGATGAGGGGTTCACGATGTCGGTGAACCTTGGCTAAGAAGACGAAAGAGCCCAGGTCCAACTCCTCTGTCGAGTTCTAAAACTCTTGTCTAAAACTTTTCTTCCTAAACCGGAGCAAGGTTCGTAGATGAGAAAGAGTTCAGTGTTCAATGGGCACAGGCACAAAACGTCTAATTACACGAGGCAAGTTCACTGACTACAACACCTTGTGCGAGATAGACGTAGACTTAATCGTCTCGGCGAAGATTCATTACACATCTGCGCGCCCGCTGACAGATAGGCAAACTGTAACAGGCTAGAAAAGCCCACTACCCGAATTAAAGCATGACGAAAACGGGTGTGCTGAGTCTCGGATGTCCGGGCCACAGACTGAACCAACTGAGGTGCAAATAACACAGTTCAACTGTGGAACTAGCAGTACAACGTACTTCACGCTCCCGGCAGAAATCACAAGATGCATTCGTTGATGTTAAAAGAGAACGAACGCAGAAGAAGAAGAAGATAAAGGACAAATGTTTCAAGGATCTACTCATGCAGAATATGCAGGACACTTTTCGCTATTTCATGAAAAATAGTATTCGAAAATATCTACAGTGCATGGTAGACATGAAGACCAGCTTATCACGATATTGATTTTGGAATGGCTAAAAGAAGTAAATATAACAGCCAAATTATTTACCACACATTTCTAAGATGCAACTAAAAAGATGTGGGGTGGAGCTAGCTATCTGCTCATGTGAATCAAAATGACCCCCGCTCCACGCGAAGACGGATGTTTCGGGCCATTGTCGCAAATAAAACGGCGGCACAACGCATTTTCATTCTCTGGACTACAACCTGCTGGAAATCTAATAGGACTATGATCCTGCTACAAGAGAGAACCAGCGGGAGTTTGAGAATGAACGCTAAAGACGAAGAAGAAAAAATGACACAAAAACCGCACTTGCAGATATTGGACAGGGCAGAGTAGATATCGCAGTCAAACTCTAAACTACACACTCCGTTCTCCGTACTGCATCAAGATAACTAGCAGTCATTTTAGGACGAGAGAGGAAGAAAATGACTATAAAAAACACCGGGTAGACTTAACGTACACATAATTTTTACTTCTTCATTTTTCTTAAAATGCTATCAAGGTAGCTCAGTGGATAGTGCAATGGCTTCCTAGACTAGTGATCTAAGGTTCAAGTTTTAGTTTAATTGGAAACAAATTTTGTAAATACACTAACGATATCTATGTCGACTCAGCCTAAGTAAATGAATACCAGATCTTCTGAGAAAGTAAATAATGTTGCTGATTCATGGTCATGGTATGGGAATGATGTTGATGAACCTCTCTTCTTCTTGTTCGACGTTTGCCATGTCTACACAGCAAGTCCTGTTTTCTTAATAAATGCTGCTGTATTTGAAAGCTTCTCAGTGCTCCCATACATTTTTCTGTGGATATCCATCTCTGTGGGCCAGTGTTCTTCCCTGAACTGGTTTAGTGTATTGCAGTCTTGCAGGATATGTTCAGCGGTCTGTGCTGCCTGCCAACAAGGACACATAGGTGATGAGAATGTTGATGATTGCATGGGAATGATGATGATGTGGATGATGATGACGACGACGATGATTGATAATGATGGTGGTTCTAGTGGTAATGATGATGATGGTGATGATGTGTGTGTTGGTAGTGATGGTAGTAATGGTGGGGGAGATGATAATGATCAGTATGGTGACGATAATAAAGATATCAAATAGATAACAAATTGTCCTTCAGAATGGGGTTTTATTTCTTTTGGTCAGTGTAACCACTCACAAATAACTTGTCCGCGCATATTTACTGTCTACTCGCTCTTCAAATCACGATCAACACAATCAATGATATGTCTTTGTTTACTTGTATCCGTTACCGCTCATAACTTTGATAACTTTAATTATTTTATCAAGCACGTTAACATAGTCTGTTATAACAATCCCCAATATGGAATCTTACAACAACAGTACAATTTATTGTAGTAATTGCTAAAAACATAAAGCGATAACTTCCAACAATTAATATCCAAAATTATAACTGAATTTGTCAACATCCGTCTAATTTCTGGCTCACCCTCTTAAATCACACGAGATAAAAAAAACGCGGTCACAGAGAAATAATATCCACAAATTCCTTAGACACCCAACGGCCGCAATACTTTATGTAACCTCTGAAAAAGTATTAATATTTTAGTTATACCTTGTTCTCCTTAAATTTCAACAAAAGTCCATTTTTAGAAGCATTATCAGTGATGCATTAATCAGTCTATTTGATAATGAGTGAATATCGGTCAGATTTTACAACAGAGTAGAGAATTATTATTTAAAGGAAACCATTTTTGATTGGGAATAGAAATTTTTTTTTAAATCATAAATTCTTCAATGTTTTCTCTTATAACTATATCGATTACCCGCTCTTATAACTATATCGATTACCCGCTCTTATAACCATAGTGATTACCCGCTCTTATAACTATATCGATTACCCGCTCTTATAACCATATTGATTACCCGCTCGTATAACTATATCGATTACCCGCTCTTATAACCATATTGATTACCCGCTCTTATAACTATATCGATTACCGCTCTTATAACCATAACGATTGCTTTCCCACTAAGATAAAGATATCGATTACCCGCTTTTATAACCATATTGATTGCCCACTCATATAATCATATCGATTACCCGTGTCAAAGTAGCACTTTCATTTCTCTTATTCTGAGTTCCCTCCAAAACAAAGTACTGGTCATCATGATGCAGTAATGAGAATGGAATGAGTTTCTCGTGGTTACAGCTTAACTGCGATATGTTTCTTTTGACCTGACACGTCCGACTTCAACATGAATGTGTGTCACTTCAACATTTAATGAAATGGGACAGTCCCAAACCCCCATGGTTGTATTTTAATATATCTATGTTTGAGAACAGCCATGACCTTGAAGATATAAACAGACCAAACCACTAACGTCACAGATAGGGTCAGTGTTATCCAAAAATAGCCGAGATTTTTCCGCACAGTATTTATCAAATCTTTCTTCACAATACTGCTGCATGCTAATCTCACACATGGTCACCTCATCTTGGTTTATTGTCACACATGGTCACCTCATCTCGGTTTATTGTCACACATGGTCACCTCATCTTGGTTGATTGAACAGATCATTTACCTCTAAGTGTATACATCGTGTCGCCAGGTTATGAAAATCCCTGGAAAAGTCTGATAGGCCAAGACAAGTGACGTTTCATTAGATCAGTAAGCAAACTATCCTAGCGAAGTATCCTAGACAAACTATCCTAGCGAAGTATCCTAGACAAACTATCCTAGCGAAGTATCCTAGACAAACTATCCTAGCGAAGTATCCTAGACAAACTATCCTAGCGAAGTATCCTAGACAAACTATCCTATCCTAGCAAACTATCCTAGCGAAGTATCTTAGACAAACTATCCTAGCGAAGTATCCTAGACAAACTATCCTAGCGAAGTATCCTAGACAAACTATCCTAGCGAAGTATCCTAGACAAACTATCCTATCCTAGCAAACTATCCTAGCGAAGTATCCTAGACAAACTATCCTATCCTAGCAAACTATCCTAGCGAAGTATCCTAGACAAACTATCCTATCCTAGCACACTATCCTAGCGAAGTATCCTAGACAAACTATTGTAGCGAAGTATCCTAGACAAACTATCATATCCTAGCAACTATCCTAGCGAACTATCCTAGACAAACTATCCTAGCGAAGTATCCTAGACAAACTATCCTATCCTAGCACACTATCCTAGCGAAGTATCCTAGACAAACTATCCTAGCGAAGTATCCTAGACAAACTATCCTATCCTAGCACACTATCCTAGCGAAGTATCCTAGACAAACTATCCTATCCTAGCACACTATCCTAGACAAACTATCCTATCCTAACTTATTTTATTTGGGAATTTGTTGTTGTTCTTCTTCTGCGTTTGTTCTCAAAATCCCGTAGATTAGCAAGATTTAGTTCATATACGGAATGTTTTGTGTCATTGTCTACAGCTCATATGCGATATCTGCGCCATTAAGGACTGACACATCTGACTTCAGCATTGAGTGTTTTTACCATGTGTGATGCAACAGCCAACAACACCCGAAAACATCCTTAGTCGCTTCGTTTGACATGCATGGCAGGTTTTGCTCCCTTGTTCTCGTTTAGAGCCTTCATCTTATTCTTCATCTAATAGCACAGCTGTTTTTCTTGTATCATTTTTACTAGAAGATTTGGTTTTCACGAAAAGAAATTTATTTTTAAAAATATCTTAAACCGTTGCTTTTGGTTTGTTTTTGTTTTTTTTAAATTTCATATTATTCTATGTTTCTTATTATATGTTTGTTCTGCTGACGATCTTGCTCGAAACGTCGATCGCATGCGTTTTTATTTCAGAATATGGTCTTGACGAGATCTTGACAAGATCACATCTTTTTATGGGGGTTGGTCAAGTAGGAAAATCCGGTTTACTTGAGTTGCAAGGTGATTCGGTGCAAAGCGATTAGAAAGGATCTGGTTCAATTCCCGTCAGTCTTACGAATTACTTTAACTTATCCTCATGCTTCCTACTTGAATTTACGAGTATCAGCTATTATCTGGAGCAACATTATCCAGTCTCTGTGTTGTTTATGTTTACAAGCAGGCCTATAGGTCCTTGTAGTACGAATACGATGTTCTATGTGACCCTGAAAATACTTCAATATATGTATATTCGATGTTTTTGTAATAGTAAATAGATAGGTATACGCGTGTATATCTAGTTACGTATGTACGTGTCAGTGCTGTTGTGTATATATGTGTATATATGTGTATGTGTGCGATCACATATACTTATATTGCTATTGATCGACTGACTTATTCAATGACAACAATGCAATTAGCCTGAGACTAATTGCATTTCACATGAATACTGTTTCCCTTCGTTCTTGTATCGCCTGTCAGTGCTAATTTAGAGAAGCTCGGAAAGCCCCGTCCGTAACTCAATGAACTAGACGCATATGCCATGTACTGTATTCATTATCAAAGTAGTGCTCACATGTTGAAAAAAAACTGAAATCAGATTTGAGAATTGACGAAACAAGAATACTGGATGTAGAAGCAGTTAGCGAATTATTCTTTCACAAACAATGGCAATATTGGGTTTACCCATACGTACTAAGTCCCTCTCAGTAAATCGGAACGCATCCTGTGGAAAGTACCAGGCATAACAAGTAATTGTGTAGCTTCATGTGATAATCCCAAGCGATTTCTGAAATAAAATGTATTCCCTTTGAATTCATCGCGGGCCGCATCGCGGGACCCATGACCTCTTGAGCACAAGTGAAACTGCTTAGCTGCTATACTTAGAGAATGTTCTTAAAACTGTCATTTAACAAACAATATAGTCATATAGAGCGTATTGCTATCAAGGGATACTACCTTGTTGAAGATCTTAGCTGGAACGAAAAATTAAAGAATCTCGGGCATAAGGAACACAAGCTGGAAGGATACGCACAGATCTGGCTACATTATAACTTAACAGTGTTCCACCAAGACATTATACCACCACGATAGTGTAACAAAGTCAATGTACCACCACGATAGTGTACCATCACGTTAGCGTACCACCAAGATAGCGTACCACCACGATAGTATACCACCAAGATAGTGTACCATCAAGTCAGTGGACCACCAAGATAGTGTACCATCAAGTCAGTGTACCACCAGGATAGTGTACCATCAAGTTAATGTTATCACCAAGATAATATACTACCAAGTCAGTATAACATTAAGATAGTGTACCATCAAGTTAGTATACTACCAAGTCAGTGTAACATCCAGATAGTGTACCAACAAGTTAGTATACTACCAAGTCAATGTACCACCACGATAGTGTACCATCACGTTAGCGTACCACCAAGATAGCGTACCACCACGATAGTATACCACCAAGATAGTGTACCATCAAGTCAGTGGACCACCAAGATAGTGTACCATCAAGTCAGTGTACCACCAGGATAGTGTACCATCAAGTTAATGTTATCACCAAGATAATATACTACCAAGTCAGTATAACATTAAGATAGTGTACCATCAAGTTAGTATACTACCAAGTCAGTGTAACATCCAGATAGTGTACCAACAAGTTAGTATACTACCAAGTCAGTGTAACATCCAGATAGTGTACCAACAAGTTAGTATACTACCAAGTCAGTGTAACATTAAGATAGTGTACCATCAAGTTAGTATACTACCAAGTCAGTGTAACATCCAGATAGTGTACCATCAAGTTAGTATACTACCAAGTCAGTGTAACATTAAGATAGTGTACCAACAAGTTAGTATACTACCAAGTCAGTGTAACATCCAGATAGTGTACCATCAAGTTAGTATACTACCAAGTCAGTGTAACATCCAGATAGTGTACCATCAAGTTAGTATACTACCAAGTCAGTGTAACATCCAGATAGTGTACCAACAAGTTAGTATACTACCAAGTCAGTGTAACATTAAGATAGTGTACCATCAAGTTAGTATACTACCAAGTCAGTGTAACATCCAGATAGTGTACCATCAAGTTAGTATACTACCAAGTCAGTGTAACATCCAGATAGTGTACCAACAAGTTAGTATACTACCAAGTCAGTGTAACATCCAGATAGTGTACCATCAAGTTAGTATACTACCAAGTCAGTGTAACATTAAGATAATGTACCATCAAGTTAGTATACTACCAAGTCAGTGTAACATTAAGATAGTGTACCATCAAGTTAGTATACTACCAAGTCAGTGTAACATCCAGATAGTGTACCAACAAGTTAGTATACTACCAAGTCAGTGTAACATTTAGATAGTGTACCATCAAGTTAGTATACTACCAAGTCAGTGTAACATCCAGATAGTGTACCAACAAGTTAGTATACTACCAAGTCAGTGTAACATTAAGATAGTGTACCAACAAGTTAGTATACTACCAAGTCAGTGTAACATTAAGATAGTGTACCATCAAGTTAGTATACTACCAAGTCAGTGTAACATCCAGATAGTGTACCATAATGCCAATGTATCACAAAAAATAATGTACCACCAACATACTGCACTAAGTATGCCATTTTATAATAAAGACACAGGATGTGGCCACATAAAGGTAATCAAAACGATACATAATCAGGTCCGTAGATTAAAAGGATGATGCAGTTTGTAGTGTTTTCATTTATTATAACGAATAGATGTAAACAGACTCATCCTCACTCCCAGTTTCAAATCTTTTTGCGTATCTTTTCTTCAAGTCTTCTTGAATAAAAATTATTCTTAAAATCATTTCTTCAAGTTCCCGTGGTCCATAGGGCAATATAGCCAAAGTTGAGAACCTCTAGATTAATCGTATAACAATTAACAATTATTGAAACATATTGGTTGATCTATAATTCGACTGTGGTGATAGTGGTTGTAAAACAAGGAAGGGTTCACTAATCCGGATATATATGTCTAGCCAGTTTCCAATATGTTAAATGCACGAACAGGTATCCATGTCCTTTTTTTACAGCCACGTAGTTCATCACTAACGCTGATCAGCTATATTGGTCCGATAATGCTTGAGTGAATCTCAGAATAATTGGTCTCCCAGGCTTCTTGCCACAGCACGTGAGGTCGCCACAAGTCTTGATAATTGCCTTTGGCAGCGAATATAAGGAAAAGTATAAACGACAATAGAGGAATCATTATAGTTATTGCGCTGTTTATAGTCGTAGTGAATATTCATTATGGAATTTCTGTTGGCAAAATGCTTACTTGGTGTCTGTCTTCTCTCCAAGTCTTCCTGCTTGCGTTTACATGAATAGACTAATTCTATTCGATTCCTTTCTTACTTTGTAAACAGCACATCCTTTCTAGAACGTCCATAATTACCGCCATTAAGAATACAATTAAACAGATTGAAACGAATACCAGAAGAAATACTAGCCGAAGAACAGGCAAGTATCGTAAAAATAGAATTTAAATGTTCAACATCAGATTAATTTTTGAGAAGCACCTAATCATGAACATGAAATCTATTATAATTTATCGATTTCACTAAGGCTTTTATCGCGCATGACAAGAACTTTTATAGAAAACTGTTGGGAAATTCAACTTTTGACAGAAATATGGAAATCATTGAAAAACTATACAAAATATCAACTTGTACTGTTTTTAATGAATACGTACTCACTGCGCAAAACTGAAATCCAAAAGGTAAAGCTTGAAACAGTGTAATGCAGTTTTGCTAATCACTGGAAACATGCATACACAAATCGACGTTTCGACAAAAGGGCCTTTATCAAGATTTTGTACACATATACATAGAAAAACGACGATCAAGAACGACACAACTGACGTTCATGTGGCCTAGCAAAATTTTGAGATTACCGGAAGAAATTTAACTAGGTCAGAGGTGAAACTACATAAACAGGAAATATATAAAACGCATTCATTACATGAGAAACGAGATAAACAGAGAAATGACGGAACAATATGCTATCATCCACACGACTTGTGCTCACTGATCCTGAAATGTTTAAGAGTGCCAATTTCATGTATATATATATTTATTTATATATAACAAGTTGTCAGCCTATCCCCCAACTTTCCGTATTCGCCTCCTAAAATGTACCTGGAAATAATCATCATTGTCACATCCTGTCTTAATTTCTTACTTTTGTCTTTTATCAATCTCCATGGATGACGAGAAGATACATGCCAGCGGAAATTTCTCCTTTGTCCTTTTGTGGCAGACTCCTTGGTAACGAGAAATGTTAGATGTGCCATTCATTGCTGCGGATGAGACAGACTCCTTGGTGACGAGAAATGTTAGATGTGTCATTGCTGCGGGCTGGTCGATAGATATGACAAGAATTATGAGATAGTTGACCTAGTAGTATGTGCTGTGCTCCTGCCACGAGGTGATATTCCTGAAAGCTTCTCTTCGGGGACCAAACATGCATCCAAAAACCCCCGTTACACATCCATGCCTTTGAGACCTTATATGAATCCGGATGTCACCTCAGTTACATAACTGAGCCCAACATGTGCTTTTGTCAGAAAGTCTATATGCTGCCAAGAGTTAACTACTCACAGTTAAATGGATAATTCCATCACCATCAGCCTTCAAACTTTCGTAAAACTGTTTTCTATGAGATTGTTTCATCTCACCCGTGAGTTGCTGGCGTACGGAGAACACAATACCAATTCATCCGCTATGTATATCGTAAACGGCAATCAATTTTTTTTTGGTTGGGTTTTATTTGGGAGTGGGGGGGGGGGTTCGATGGATGTCACATACCATAGAGGGTTGAGGAGACGCAGAAACCATGCTGAAGTCGGATGTATATTGCCAAAAGGCGTAGATATTGCAGTCAAGCTAAAAACTATGACACAAAGCATTCCGTTCTCTGGACCACATCTCGCTAGCCTTCAGACGTTTGAAAAAGAACACAGAAGACATCCTCTAAATGAATGTGACACACATTAATGTGTGCTAGGTCTTTCATTGGCATATTCTTTGTATCCTATACACATTTGAGAGAACTGTAAGTAGTAACCAATGACAACACCTGTCATGCATGTACCAAGAAGAGACTAATGATGGTGGCTGAGCTCTCTCATGCTTTTCTCTGTGATTTAGCCTGAAGACGACCTACACCTAAACTGTTGAGTGAAAAACGACACTTTCATATGCAGAATGTCTCCAGATTGCAAGACAGAGACAGTAAAGACTCCTCGAAACAAATCCAGATTGTGGCATCGCACTCTACTGCCACATTACACTGTCACATTGCACTCTACTGCCACATTACACTGTCACATTGCACTCTACTGCCACATTACACTGTCACATCGCACTCTACTGCCACATTACACTGTCACATTGCACTCTACTGCCACATTACACTGTCACATCGCACTCTACTGCCACATTACACTGTCACATCGCACTCTACTGCCACATTACACTGTCACATCGCACTCTACTGCCACATTACACTGTCACATCGCACTCTACTGCCACATTACACTGTCACATCGCACTCTACTGCCACATTACACTGTCACATTGCACTCTACTGCCACATTACACTGTCACATTGCACTCTACTGCCACATTACACTGTCACATCGCACTCTACTGCCACATTACACAGTCACATTGCACTCTACTTCCACATTACACTGTCACATCTCACTCTACTGCCACATTACACTGTCACATCGCACTCTACTGCCACATTACACTGTCACATCGCACTCTACTTCCACATTGCACTCTTTTGCTACATTACACTGTCTGATTACACTCTTCTGCTACATTACACTCTACTTCCACATTGCAAACAATCGATCCAAACATTAAACATCATAGGAAAACTCTCCCATCAAAAACATTGCATAAGCACCAATTGGAGCTGAACATCACAGCGTGGCATAAGCATCAATTGGAGCTGAACATCACGGCTTGGCCCATGCACCAATCTGAACATCTCTGAACTGCATCCTACTAATCAGTAGAAGTTTGAGAATGAACGCATAAGAAATGGAAGAAGACAGAATTTCAATAATAAATTTTATGTGCTTGCTAAACTCTTCTTAAAGAGTTCATACCCGTGTACTCTGTGTGCTTCTATGAGGTGGCATACTTTAAACTAAATTCTTAGTACTAAGAGTCATATCCAGATTTCATGAAAAGGGATGTGTGTGTGTGTGTTGAACACCAAAAAAAACCTTACCTATCTACGGGCATGCTTATTTTTTGGGGGTGGGATTAAAGTTTATAGTAATCAAAATTAAAGTTTATAGTAATCAAAATTAAAGTTTATAGTAATCAAAATAAAAATTTATAGTAATCAAAATTAAAATGTATAGTAATCAAAATTAAAATTTATAGTAATCAACATTTATAGTAATCAAAATTAAAATTTATAGTAATCAAAATTTTAATTTGCTTTTATTTATTGTAGTAAAAGTATTCTTCATCATTATCAAACTTATAACCCTCGGTCGTATACGGTCGTGTTCTGGAAACATCAGCAGCACAAAAATCCTGCCAAATCCTCTCTGTTCTCAATTCATTTGTGAACCGTTGAGAATCTTAATCCTGCCCAGTCTTTTATATTATCAATCCATACTTTGTCTGCCCTCTTCTTCCCCTATCAAACTGTTTCCTGTAGAATAGTTTTGGATAGAGAATCATGACTCATCCCATGGTCAAACAACATAAATTTGTGACGTTTAACAACGGTCAAGAGTTGTTCTTCTTGACCTGCAAGAGAATTTATTTTACTTCTCAGGTATAGGTTGGTTTTATGTTCTGTGTAATGGATGCTTCGGCCCGGAGGCAAACATAAGGCATTCAAAGACTGGATATGGCTGACAGAGGGATTAAACATCTGATGTTCAACAGACCAGAAGATACTTGCAAGAAGAGCGTTGTGGAATGCAAAAGGCTTCGTGCGACAAGCAGAAATTCTGGTCATCATCTGCATACTGTTACATCTCCAGTCGTCTTGATTTATCTTGCCACTGGAGCATTGCTGAATCAGGAAGAGAGAGAGAGAGAGTTTAGTCGACGAAACTCCTCTAAAACTATAAACAAAATTGTTACATCTCCAGTCGTCTTGATTTATCTTGCCACTGGAGCATTGCTGAATCAGAAAGAGAGAGAGAGTTTAGTCGACGAAACTCCTCTAAAACTATAAACAAAATTGTTACATCTCCAGTCGTCTTGATTTATCTTGCCACTGGAGCACTGCTGGATCAGGAAGAGAGAGAGTTTTTGATCGACGAAACTCCTCTAAACTATACACAAAATTGTTACATCTCCAGTCGTCTTGATTTATCTTGCCACTGGAGCACTGCTGGATCAGGAAGAGGGAGAGTTTGGTCGACGAAACTCCTCTAAAACTATAAACAAAATTGAGCGCTACTCATAACTTCAAGTATCATCATCTTTTTCCAGATTTGTAACAATGGAAATACGCATGGGACAATAAGAGAATAACAACTAACGCCAAACTCATTGTTATATCAGGCAGCAGTAATATCAACACTCCTTTATGCCTGTGAAACATGGACAGTATATGCCAGACACGCTTGAAACAACCTTTTCCACCTAAACTGGCTTCATAAGATACTCAACATCCATTTGCGAGATAAAATACCAGATAGTGAGGTACTGAAGAAATCTACGTCTGTAAGCATACACACAATGTTGATGAAGGAGCAGACACGCTGGGCAGGACACATGGTCCGCATGAAGGATCATCGTCTACCAAAACATTTGTTATATAGAGAACTCCAGACTGGCTCCCTCAAGGCCGGAGAACAGAAAAAACATTTAAAAGATAAAGACGACGACACACATAGAGAAAATAGATAAGGATGCACAAATCGGTAAGACATGGACAGAAATAGAAACAATAACGAAAGATAATACAAGATAGGCCCTATGAGAGATTTGGTGAGGGCCTATGCTCCAAAGGGAATGAAAGATGAAAGTATAGAATCAATATATATACATATATGTAACCATAATAATAATAGCATTAAAAAATGACTCATGAAAAAGAGATATTTTTCCATCATACTATTGTTATTTACTGTTAAGTCACTTCCAACAATACTATTACTGTCATTACGACATACAAAAGCATTTTTGTGTGGATATGTTGATGTTTATGCCCTTGAGGTGTTGCAGAAACTGTTCTTTCACACTGTTGTGTTACATTTCACGAGATAATATTGAGCTAGAATCATCTGTACTTGCTGCATTCTAGCAAGTTGGACAAAAACTGCAGACGTGCTAAATTTTTCTCTGAATGTTGTCTGAGCAATCTAGGTCACTTGGGTTGACTTTGTCTTTTATCAAAAAATGGTGTCTATGGTAACAGAGATATGATTGGTCAAGTCAGCAATCTGCACATTTGAACTATGTGATATTGTCATCACATTTATAAACAGTTCAAGGAATTATGCAGCAGAAATCAACAGAAGAATTGTAATAGCAACTACAAAACTAGTTCACGCTAAAATTGTTTGATTCTTCTTCTTCTTTCGTTCACTTGAAACATGTCTATATCTGTAATTCTGTCTCCTTAATAAAACTCACTGTCTTTTGTAGTTCATACAGTGTCCCATAGAGTTTTGATTCCAGTGTTGTTTCCTCTGGCCAATATGTCTGCCTCAGCGTTTCATGCTCAGAACACTCTTGAAGTATATATTTGGCACTCTGTGCTGCCTGTCCACATGTACACATGACTGTGTTGCCAATCTTGAACTTTGTATACATTCTCCTTACCATTTTTTCTACCGTCCAGTTGTCTTCTGACCGTACCTATCGTCTGTTCTTGCTTGATGTCTGTTCTTTGTACACTTCTATACCCCATGAAGATGGTTTCAGGGCTCTACAGTTCTTTCTTGACAAGAGTCCCCACCCCTCTGTATCCACTTCTACTCTTATCCGTCTTGCTGAACTGGTGCTTACGCTCAACTCTTTTAAATATGATGGACACTTTTTCGATCAGATCAGTGGTGTTGCCATGGGAACCAAAATGGGACCTAGCTACGCGTGTCTCTTCATGGGACATCTGGAACATTTAGTTTGGTCTACCTATGATGGCCCGTTCCCATCTCTTTTCCATAGATACATTGACGATGGGATAGGTATCACCGACATGTCCGAAGTTGAATTGTCTCGTTTCATCAACTTCATCGGCAGTTTTAACCCTGTCATTCAATTTACATCTAATATCTCCACTACTTCTGTCAACTTCCTTGACATCATTGTCACCATTCATCCCCCTTACCTTAGCACATCAGTTTACTACAAACCTACTGATGCACATGGCTTTCTTCTCTACACTTCTTCTCATCCTCCTGCTTGTCGCAACTCTCTACCGTACTCCCAGCTTCTTCGCCTGCGTCGCTTATGTAGCGATTACGACGATTTTCTCGACAGGTCCTCTGAGATGATTGAGTTTTTCCGTAGACGATCGTTCCCTGACAGCATTCTTTCTTCCGCTTGGCTCCGTGTGCGCCATTTGTCTGGCCTCGATACCTTGACTAACTCTCAGGGTTCTTCCTCCTCCTCTGATAGGGTTAAACTTGTTCTTACCTTTCATCCCCATAACTCTTCTGTTCGACGCATCATGCTCAAACATTATTCTCTTCTCCAGTCTGATCCTGACACCCGTGACGCTTTCATGACTTACCTCTGGTGGCTTATAGGCGTGATAGAAATCTGAGGGACATCTTGGTTCATAGCCACCTTAAGTCTTCTGTTCCTGACCATTTTGGCACTGTTCGTTGCTCACGTGTCCGTTGCTTTACATGTCCTTATGTGGTTCAGATGCGCTCCATTTCATTTCCCAAGGCCACTTTCTCCATCGATGAGGCCTTTACATGTGAATCCCGTAATGTCATTTACGTGATCATATGTAAACGCTGTGGCAAACAGTACATCGGGGAAACCGGCCTACGATTGAGCGATCGCTTTTGTAACCATCTTCATGCCATCAAGCACAGAACACCCACTCCTGTGGCCACACACTTCAATGGCGATGGTCATCATGGTGCTTTGGATATTCAGGTCACCGCCATCAGATCTTGCACCACCGATGATAGATCTAGGTATGCTCTAGAAAATCGTCTCATTTTCGAAATGGGTACACTCAAGCCTTTTGGACTCAATTCCGACCACTCTTATGTCTAGTACTGGTTTGGTGTGGTCTTTGTCTTTATTCTTTTTGTTCCGTCATTTACTCATCTTTTTGTTCGTTTCGTTTCCACATATATTTACGTTTTTATGCACTTTCTGACCTTCCGGCATATCATTTCCATATTTCAGTTGGACGTTGTGATAATTTTTCTATTCGTCGTCTTTTAATGTTTTGTTTGTGTCTTGATAAAAACCTTTTGGTTGAAACGTTGAATATGATTTGTGTATTGTAATTTTTATGATTTCTTGTGTGCTCATCATTGCCCATCATTACCCACTAGTTTTAGATATAGTCTATGGTGTCCCATTGAGACGATATATAAACCTGTGTTTTACGTAAGTCTAATTGTTGTTACGTTTCACGCAGTTACCTTGTATTGATTGTCATACATGTGACTGCGGAGTCGGTTGTGTCCTGTTCTGAGACGTAGAATTATAACTTGTTCTGATCTGTTCATAATGTGATAGTCATCTTGTGTTGGTGTTTGTGGCTTCCTTATTGACTTGATCATCTGTTTTTTCTGATGGTAGGTGATTGGTATATCTGGTTGGTCTTCAGCAGCACCTTCTTTAGCCAGTTTATCTGCTTTTTCATTTCCTGGTATTCCACAGTGAGAGGGTATACACTGCATGGTTACCCTATACTGGTAAGACAATTCACTAGTAGTTTTTTTCCAAGTCTATTAGTTTTCTAGACTGGAGAGCTTGAAGCACTGACCTTGCATCTGTCAGAAATACCACAGGCTTTAGGTCAGAGTTTGAGTTCATCAGTTTTTTAGCTGCCACACTAAATGCCTGGATTTCAGAATCATAATTATTGCAGAAGATATTTACTAACATACCGTACAAGGAATATAGAAGGTAATTGGGGATTTTGAAAAGTTTTGTTCTATAGGGAAATGTGTTATAAAAGAATGTACTATAGTGGGATAAAACGCAACTGTAATAAGAAACTGAGGATTTTTGGCCATGTAAAGAAATATAACATCATGGAAAAACTAATAATGGAATGGGATTACTAGGAACAAAGGAAAAATGTCATTTTCAAGGACAAAGAACATTTCATCATGCCCTTGACTGCATTAAATCAACTCGCCCAGATTTGTGAGTTGTTTAGAGAATACGTAAAGAAAGATACATTCTTAAAAGAATATATCACATGAAGATACGTCTATCAATATATGACATCATCCTGGTGCTGAGGTTTGACACTAAACACAGCTATTGCATACACAAACCATTAGCAATTCACACAACTTAGAACAATCATAATTAAAGGACTAGCAGGTCTGGTAATTCTGCCGCCAAGACCTATTTCTTGTTAGATGCTACCCGTGTAAATAAGGCAATGCATAATCTGATGTAGTTTCTTTGGGTGGGGGGAGTTCGTTCACAAACTCCCACAGGATCTTACTTATAGCAGGACAATAGTTCTAGATTTCCAACAGGATGTAGCCCAGAGAACAGAAATGCGTTCTGTTGCTGGTTTATTTGCTCCACTGGTTCGACACATCCAACTTCAACAACTAATATGCTCAGTGTTTTATGATTTCCAATGGTGGGCTTCTGAAACCATATTGCTAGTATAGTAAGTTAGCAAAACTGGTTCTTGTACATGCATGCAGGTCACTAAGCTCAAAGCTAACCACAGTCGTGCATGTTTGACCTGTTTCTCACTGTCTTGAGTCACTATCAACTTGGCCAGAAGCCCACAGTCTGTGTAGATGAATTGATAATACAAAATTCCTGCAGAATTGACTTAGCCACAGATGCCCAGTCTGGGTAGATCTCTTGTTCTTCTTCAGCATTCATTCTCAAATTCCTACACGATGTAGTCAAGAGAACAGAATGTGTTGTCATAGTTTACAGCATTGCTGCTATATCTGCATTTTTCAGCCAGACAAATCCGACTTCAGCATGGTTTTGGGCCACATTGACCTTTTATGGTATGGGACAGCCAACTCCACCCCATAACCTCCTTTAGTCGCCTGTTATAACATGCATGAAAGGTAAACAGTATTACTATTCCTTGTTCCTCTCTCAGATTCCAGCAAAACATGGGCAGTATAGATTAATTGATGCATTCCTGCAGAAATATCACACAGCCGTTTGTTTATCATGCGCTCTAACACAGCTTGAACATTCATTGTTTTATGGTGGCAATGTAATATGTGCATGTGAGATACAGTAGTTTATTAGCAACAGGACAAAGGAGGTAAGAGATAAGACAAGAAGGATTGTCAACATGTACCCAAATGACTATTCTAGAAGAACAATGATTATCCTAACATAGACACTAATACAATAAAAAATTATTTAGTTAGCTAAAAATGAACATGTTGAGCTAACATGTACAGATTCAGCAGCGTTACTGTCACCTCCACCAACACAATGAACTTATGCTGTGGTCTTCGCAATCTACTGCACCAGGTTTCTTTGGTACAGCTATGAAAGTTGATTGTAGCAAATCCGATGGAATATAGCCATTGTTGTAGATGTCATTTAACATTTTGGTGATAACTTCAATGCCATAATCTCCCAGGGCTTCTAATTCTTCTTTATAGAATGTATTGTATAGACAATAATACAATACAAATTATTTAGTTGGCTGAAGAAAACAGACATGTTGAGCTAACATGTACAAATTCAGTAGCTTTGCTGTCACCTCCACCAACACAACGAACATATGCTGAAGTGACTAAACTTACACAGATAAATCTATATGGCTGTACCAAAGCAAACAATGAAGAATGAAAAGTGACTATAAGACTGAAAGGTTTATGTTTGGATAATGGGATTACCTTTTTTGCAGGAAGCAAAATTAAATAAATGATAGGTTGTTTTGACAGGCTGAAAAACAATTCTTGACAATAATTACCAATCATTGAATGAGTGTGGAGATATATATTTAGGAAGGCTGTATGGGTTGGGCTCTCAGTGTGTGGCATGCAGATCTGTGCATCCAATAGCAGTCCTCGCAACTGTAACAAACGTACATGTTTATCAGTTGCTGGCAAGCTAAATAAACTAATGATTAGGTTAACCATTTTGTATTAGCTAGCAGTCAGTGACATCACAGAATTACACACAATTTGTGATCAGCACACATTTTATAAAAATGTGTATGGTATTACCACTATACAATAATGAACCGACTGAGATGACCATATTCATTCTCTAGACTACATCCTGTAGGAAATTTAGTAGGATTATTGTCCTGCTACAAGAGAGATCCAAGGGGAATTTGAGAATATGTTAAAAACGAATTTTTTAAAGAAAAAAATTAAGCCAAGAAAGCACTTATGAAATATAATAACAAAGTATAGAATAATGATAATGACGAGCAAGGAAAAGAAACATAAGAATGGTGAGAAAAAAAATAGAACATGAAGAACGCGCATAATTATATGATTATCGCTGATGACTACGGAGATTTGGTGGTGATGTCTCATCCTACAGGTTAAAAAGACTCAAAAGCCATGTTGAAGTTGGACATGTGATTGCTGAAAGGAATAGAAGTAAAACCAGACACTCTATATAAAACAAACTCTATATAGGAACAAATACTCTATATTAAAAACAAACTCTATATAGGAACAAACACTCTATATAGGAACAAACACTCTATATAGGAACAAACACTCTATATAGGAACAAACACTCTATATAGGAACAAACACTCTATATAGGAACAAACACTCTATATAGGAACAAACACTCTATATAAAAACAAACTCTATATAGGAATAAACACTCTATATAAAAACAAACTCTATATAGGAACAAACACTCTATAGGAATATGGTCACAATGTGGAGAAAATTAAGGATGTACAGAAGACAACAATATCTGCACAAGGAGAAGGCAATTCAGAATATACTTTTAATTTTGAAGTATCTCCTTGTGCATTCATTCTCACACTCCTGTAGATTAGCAGGATGTTGTCCTGAGGAAAGAATGTGTTGTGTCATGGTTTACAACTTTGCTGTGATATATGCATTTTTTGGCCTGACATCAAAATTCAGCATGTCTGCTAGGTCACTTTAACCCTAAATGGGATGGGGCAGCCAACTCCATCTCATAATCTCTTACCCTGCCACCTTACAACATGCATGGGACAGCAAACTCCACCCCATAATCTCCTTAGTTGCTACCTTACAACATGAATGGGACAGCAAACTCCACCCCATAATCTCCTTAGTTGCTACCTTACAACATGCATGGGACAGTAAACTCCACCCCATAATCTCCTTAGTTGCTACCTTACACCATGAATGGGACAGCAAACTCCACCCCATAATCTCCTTAGTTGCTACCTTACAACATGAATGGGACAGCAAACTCCACCCCATAATCTCCTTAGTTGCTACCTTACAACATGCATGGGACAGCAAACTCCACCCCATAATCTCCTTAGTTGCTACCTTACAACATGCATGGGACAGCAAATTCCACCCCATAATCTCCTTAGTTGCTACCTTACAACATGAATGGGACAGCAAGCTCCACCCCATAATCTCCTTAGTTGCTACCTTACAACATGAATGGGACAGCAAACTCCACCCCATAATCTCCTTAGTTGCTACCTTACACCATGCATGGGACAGCAAACTCCACCCCATAATCTCCTTAGTCTTCACCTTACAATATGCATGGAAGATGATGATGGAAGGACAGTTCTGCTGTTCATTGCTCCCCTTTCGAGCCCTGGAAACATACAATCAAGAAGTATCTAATGGATCAATTAATCTCAAGGGCTGCTTCCTCTTCAGATTCTCATTTCAAAATGTAAAGAAAACATTCTGCAAAATTGTAACTTTATTTTAAATTCCAAGCAAAATGACTTGAGTAATTGAAATTAAGGCAAGACTCCATGTCAACAATTAACATTCAAATAAATTAGGCATTTGTACACATGAGAACATTGTGTATATTTCATAGTTGAAGACAGCCTCTATTAAATTAAGTAGTCTTGAGAGTTCAATAGAATATGATGTTCCTTACATATTCAAATCAAGTTTTTGTGATCAATAACACATATTTACAAGTTTTCAAATGAAACCTGCTGAGTTACATCGCCTAAGCCAGCACACAAGGAGCGCAAATACATCATCACTGATGTGTTGCATCACCTAAGCCAGCACACAAGGAGCGCAAAAAAATCATCAATGATGTGTTGCATCACCTAAGCCAGCACACAAGGAGCGCAAAAAAATCATCAATGATGTGTTGCATCACCTAAGTCAGCACACAAGGAGCGCAAATACATTATCACCGATGTGTTGCATCACCTAAGCCAGCACACAAGGAGCGCAAATACATTATCACTGATTGATGAACAAATGTCCACACGGTCATTCTCTTCTTATGCTTACTGTTTTGTGCAGGCAGTCAACAACATGGTCGATGTGACTAGAACCTGTCCAAATGTGACAAAAGAGCAGTGATTCAGTTTCTTACAACTGAAGGATATTGACCAACCAACATTAATCAAGAATGCGGGTGGTGTTATGGTGGAAATATGTTTCGAAGACAACAGTGAAGGATTGGGCAAGAATATTCTGGGAAAGGTGACAGGTAACAAATAATCTTCTGCAGCTGGGTCAGTCATGTATAACTGTGAAAGAAAATCCAACTTTCATGACATACGGACAAGCATTGCGCAACGGGACACAGCATGTCAGCTGCTTATTCTTGATGGTTGTATGTAACTTGTCTAATGTGTTCTTGATGCCGATAGCATTGATGTTCACATTAGGCTGTCTAAAGTCCACCAACAAGAGTCCTTCCTGGTCAAAAAAAGGCAGTAAACATAACCTTTCTTGCAGAAATTAGTTATTTCATGTTTTGCTCCTTGACGATCCATTACATGCTGGTTGCCTTTCTGTATGGCTCATCCTGATTTTTGCCTGCCACTATTTGCAACATGTATGCATCACACTTTGCATGGTAATGTTGAAAATGGTTCAAACTTCATCCCATTCGTCCCTATGATGTTCAGTCAATAACCTTGTTACCCACTGAGAACACACCTGATACTTCAGTTTCTTCCAAACAATCATCTGAACTGTTTCCCATGACACAGGTACTTCATGAGCTAGCGAATGCAAACTCCAGTGATGCTGAACACTTATTGTTGCATACATGTGGGTGATGGCTTTGTCACAACAAATTCCTGACCTGGTCGCAAAAGATCATTTGTTACCAGTCGCCATTCCCAAAACATTTTTTCCACTGTTGCTTTAGAAACACATTTTCCACCATACAGCTCCTGCATTCTTTAATGAATTTTGGTTGTTCGACATCCTGTTTTATGTATATAATAACAATACAATAATAAAAAATGTTTTATAAAAATAATAAAGCAAACTATTCTGCAATCAATGAGTTCAGTGTGAAAATGAAAGATGTGCTGGATATGATGGAGTGTATGATTAATAAGGAAATGTATGTGAATTGATATCATTAACATTATAAATACACTGTAGGCCTACTAATTTATTTAATTAAGTCAGTTCTTGTCTCTCTTGGAATTCCTTATCTTCCTTGAATTAAACTCCTGACCTATGCATGGTCATAAATTTATCTGTATCTCCATATTTTGACAACAAGTAAATACAAGTTTTATCTTTTTTTAAATCTTGTTGAATGATGTTTTGTCAAAGATGCACCATGTCAAATTATTAACAAACATCAGAACATCTAGCAAATTATACCAGAAGTACTGGTATTATATCTGAAGATGAACTGGTAAATTACAAACTAAAGAATTGGTCAATTATAACAAAAGTTACTGATCAATTACAGCTGTCAAGTTTATATTTTTAAAATTCAAGCTTACAGTTGAGTTGATTACACAGTAAGCTACAATTGCTCAGTCAAGTTACACCAAATGTACATTTTTGCACCTCAAAGGATATCCTTTGTATGTTGCTGAAAAGGTGGAAAATGCTAACCAAGCAACCATAGCTAAAGTTCAATCGAGCATGTTAAAGGCACAACACATCAATGAAAATAATCTCATGAGTTAGAGAAGACACAATCTTTGATTGTCTGAGGCATGATAAAGTGAAATCTGAAGTTAGATGAAGAAAAACATGTGAAACAATTGAAAGATTGAATTGACAATGTTTTGCAAAGAGAGAGAAGTATAGCAACGCTGTGATACGATGCATATGTCGTTGGAGTCGGCTAAGGAGATTTTTGGGTTGGATTTGACTATCCCATCCCATAAATCAAATTGACTTAAAAGTCATGTTGAAATCAGATGTATCAGGTCAAAAGGCACAGATATTACAGCCAAACTGTAAAATGCAATCCATTCTCCAGACTACATTCTGCTAACTAGCAGGAGTTTGACAAGGAAGTCGCCCAAATGTTGCCGGGTCTGAAAGGGAAGTAAAGAATAGTGACATTGCTATCTATCCACATAGTAAGAGGAAACTAAGGAGGTTTAGGGATCGAGTCCCATAGAGAGTCAAGTACCCAGTAGCCTTACTGTTTATTGGATGTGTGAAAGGCGCAGATATCACAGCCACGTTATAAGCCATGACATATTTCGTTCTTCAGACTACATCCTGCTAATCTGCAGGAATTTGAGAATGAATGTACAAGAAGAAGAACAAGGGAAGCAGAGAGAATATAGCAAGAAACACAGTTGAGATTTCTTGTGTCATTCTTTCTTACACTAGTACATTACAACTGTTTAGTCGATATACACAAAACTCTTTTATCTACAATTTTTTTTTAGCTCCTTCATATTCAAAAAATCTGAAAATAATTCTTACAAACACTGATAATGATTTAGTTAACAAGCATTGAACATTGTGATATGTGGAAATTGAATGAACAAATAGTACAAACTTTTTTGTTATGTGAAAACTGAATGAACAAATAGTACAAACTTGCTTGTAAGAACATGTGATCAACTGTACATCTTGAAAGACTTTGATCTTATGAATATACCATTATTTGAATTGACTTGAAAAACACTCATGATCAATGAAAAAAAATGTCTTATTTTTCTAGATGTTATTTTGTTGATGGAAAAAAATTATTTCCACAGCATGGTCAAGGCTTACTTTTCTAGGATCCATGGGAAATAACTGAGCAATGATCCATGTCGAAAAGAATAAATCCTCTGTATTGGGGAACAATTTAACTTACTAAAGATGTGACAGCTTGTCCAACACAGAGCACAGAGTAATGAGGCGAGAAAAAATAAACACATATGGGGTGTTGTAGCAAATTGCAAAACAAACTAATAGACATTAATAGAAAGAAATGACATTGCGACTAAAAAACTTCATCAGAACTAAAACAGATGACAAAAAAATGAATATTACAAGGTGTTTTTGTCTAGATGAAGACTTTTTAGTTGAAACATCACTCGTTTCTGTTGATGTCATTAGAGTGTTTTGTATTTTGCTGCAACACTCCTTATATATCTCTTTCTTTCCCTTTTGAAAAGAATAACTTTTTTTTCTATTTCAAATACCCTTAACGAATCAGCGTCATAGCAATACTGCATTGGATGTATCAACACTTGAGTTCTCCAATAAATTCTTATCTTCACCTAAACAGATGAGAGCAGAAGTCATGATGAATACTGCATTAGATGCACGGTTGTAAACAGAATGATATGTCCACATATTTAAACTTTTAAATATTAGGCTTGATTGCATACAACTTCCGTGACGCGGAGATAAAAACATGCCAAGGGTCTTCCAGGGAAGAATTGAAAGGGGGGCATCTCAGTGCACTGCGTGCAGACCAAGTAAATGCTGCGCTGTATATTCGCCTTTAGTGAAAGTTATTTTGTTAAATAATGCATGGCTTCTTGCGTTAAAAATGTGGGCATATCAGTCTATAATGAACCAGATGCATCAGCACTGAGTCCTCCAACAAATGAGTCCTCCAACAAATTATATCTTCACCTAAACAGATGAGTGTAGAAAAGCCATAACCAATCTTTTCTTTGATACTATCTGCCTATTTTCCTCTGCTGTTTCCATCTTTGACTGTTCCTTACAGGATCATTTGTGACGAGGAATCAAATCAGCTTACATGATAGCGTTCATCAGTGTACTGATGATAGTGATCCAAGTGGACCTGTAAGCATCTATATTTTATTTTTAATAAACACATTTGTCTTATTTATGATCTCTATAAGAAATGTATTATTTACTTTCCATGTCTGCAACGAGTGTCTCCAACTCTTACAACAATAAAGCATAATAGAAAGAATAAAGATGATTACTTTGTTGTCTCTTCATTACAATATTTCAATGAACAAAAAGTTTAATTGGTGGTGCACACCTCTTCTTCAATTAGCATTATAACATGATTCTTCTCCTTCTTCAGTGTTCATTCTCAAATTCCTGCTGGATCTCTCTTTTAGCAGGAGCAAAGTCCTACTATATTTCCAGCAGGATGTAGTCCTGAGAATGGAAATTCATTGTGTCACCATTTTATTTACGCCAATGGTCGAATACACCCGTCTTCAGTGGGAGAATAAAATGATTACATACATCTTATTTATTTTTATTCATCCTTAAACTGATGAAAATACACCTCCTTAGCTAGCACAGTTCATTTTGAAATCCATACTGAAGGTATCAATATTACTTTTTTCTTCGATTTATAAAAGTGTTTAATATACGAACCAAGGGTAAAACATTTCTGATCGCAGTTAAATCTCTGTATAGATACATGTGTTCTTGCACTGGATGCTATCAGAAAGTAAACATACATCAAGAAGACAAAATATATTATCCACTTCATTAGTTAATATAGTTCACAGATAAAAATAACAATATATGTTGTTGCGATTTGATTTGACAAATAATTTAAATGTTAAATAATATAAATTTGTGATATATATTAAATATGATTTAGTTAAATATTCTTTTTCATACCCGTCTCACTTTGAATAAAAATAGATTTTCTGATATAATTATACTCAAGCTAAATATTTATTTTTTATTTACTTAATCATATTTGAACATCATAAATGCTTGTTTTTGATTGATGGTATAGTAATTTTCGGGGCTGCATAGAGCACTGCCTTCGCATATAAGTGGTTCTTGATTCATTCCCAAATGAGGAAATATTATTTTAGATAGCAAAAAATAAAAATTATGTTTTTATAGACACGGCTCCCGTGTCAACCCAGAATAAATTGTGTACCGGATTAATCCGGAAAATAAAGACTGTGAGGGTGAGGAGATGGCTACCGCCCTCATATAGCAGAACCACTGAAATGTGAGATGCTAACATCTCACACCCCTACAGCATTATAACATGCTTTGGGTTAATAACTTTATATTTATTTTCCAATATATTTTAGACAATGTTTATGAGAAACATCATGAACAATGAATACAAAACAAAGTAAAATAATACTAAATGTTAATATATAACTGCATAGTAGTCAAACGATTCCTGGATAATATAATAATAGCTCAAGAAGATAGCACAGACTACAGGATCTCTATCACTAGGAGCTGCACAATAAAGCAGTACAAATATATTCACATGTTTATATCCATACTATCCTTACTAAAGAAGCTGTTCCCCATATCATGGATTTCACATGCACAGATTCTGCCACACATGAATCAGAATTATTAACACACACAAATTCTTGAAAGTAAAATTTGCCAAGAAAAGCCAACGGGTTCTATGCTAGTTGTATTGTTTTACCTCAACCCCAAAGTCAAGGCATTTAAGTTTAGTTTTAACAGGCACTAATTTATTTCAACTACACATTGAAGTATGACAGAGAAAAACTCCAATCTAAAACTTGTCTACAAAACTATGATAATTGTCCTAAATAAAATACATTTTGCTCCTTACAAGAAACAACACAGACATATGAAATTGTTGTGGACAATGACTTCTTTTCCATGTCCAAAAAATAAAACTGGGATTGAAATGTGGCATTTTCCAGAAATGAGCATTACTGTGGGCTTGGAAAAATTATTTGTCAACCAACATTGAACTGGAACTGTCAGTCATCATGTATTGGTGGATCCACTCACAAGTGATGATCAGAGCACCTATGGAAGTGTCCTAAGTATAATGATGACCATCAGACAACTAACTTTGTTAGAGAACATACTTTACATAGCATTTATTTTAAATTGTATATTTTATCAAAAGCATGGGGACAGTTTAACATTTTAGTACTAAATGTAATCAAAAAACATGAAGTCCACATCAAATGAAAATAAATTTGCTGTCAACAAACACTTGTAAACCAACAATAACGATATTTTCTTTCTTATTAAAAAAGTATAAATCCTTGCCTATCAACTCAGAAAAATAATCATGTGCTAAAAAACAATTGTAAATATATCTACTAACAAAATTACATGCACTAAGTCTACCACACAATTACATGTACTAAGCCCATAAAACAATTACATGTACTAAGCCCATAAAACAATTACATGTACTAAGCCCATAAAACAATTACATGTACTAAGCCTACCACAAAATTACATGTACTAAGCCTACCACAAAATTACATGTACTAAGCCTACCACAAAATTACATGTACTAAGCCTACCACACAATTACATGTACTAAGCCTACCACAAAATTACATGTACTAAGCCTACCACAAAATTACATGTACTAAGCCTACCACACAATATCATCTTATAATTCAACCCTCAAAATACACTTTTAAGTATACCATCCAGCGGTTACCTTTAATAAATATAATTAAAAAATCTATAGCAACATTTGAACGGTACACATTCTACATATATGCAGCGGTCCACAAAGATCTCCTCATATATAGATATATATAGAAGCATAACTTGTATCAAAAATTGTTCATCAACTATCATTAAATTGTTTAGCACCAGTTATTTTCATCTAGCTTCAAAGTATGGATTTCCGATTTCCTTGGCCATATTATAATTTGGATCAGCCTGGTGGGCCAGAAAAAATGGAATTCAATGGCTATATTTTTCTCACTACTAGAATAGAACAATATTCTAGGAAGCTACACTATTGCACTGCTGCGGATGTATATATATATATATATATATCAAGTAACATCTTTCCAGAACATTGTCTTCATCATGGATACTCTAAATGCCTCTCTGTCCTGGCATTGACCAGAGACATTCTTTGATGTCGTTGGTTCATTGTCTTCTTGGTTTTCCTCTTTTTCTCTTGCCTTGCACTCTATCCTCTAGAATCAGAATTTCGATACCATCATGTCACTTTAAGTGTCCAAAATACTGTAGCTTCCATCTTATGATGGTATTTAGAAGCCAGCTTTCATTTAGTATTAGTAATTTCAATGTTCTTCTTTTCTCTGTCCATGATATTTGTAGGATCTTTCTTTAGCACTTCATTTCAAATGAATCTATTCTTTTTTATATCATTTTGTTTAAAGTCCAACTCTCACATCCATATGTTGCCACTAGGAAAACACACATATATATATATATATATATATATCTGCACCTTATGAGAAATAGTTGAACCTTTTCAAATAAACATTACACATGACAAGGAAAGAATAAGAGTAATAAACTTGTTTATCTAAGTCAAATACAGTACAAAATAACACTGCAAAATCATTTATAACATGCAAGAAAATTTTTAGGTAGAATATTTAAGTCAAGCAAATAGAACATTCAATGAAATTATGAACATGTTATTATAAACAAGTTGTTAATTACAAATATAATAAATACTTTTTCAATGAAAATGATCACAACATGCCCTCAAAGTTCTGTTCATAAAGCTGTGGGTATGATTTCTTAAACTGCTTGAGTCTCTGTTTTTTCTCTTTCAGGGGGATGGCTGTGTCATCCAGGATTACATTCATCAAGTTGACAAGAGATGCTTCAGTACAATCTTTTGATTGTCTTTCAAATTCTTCCCTAGAAACCCTGTTACAGAAGCTTGATTCTGAAAGGATGAATTATAGAAGAGATAAAATTGTTTAATTCATATCAAGAACATCATTCAAATTGAACTAAATTTGTAAAATGTAAATAGTCTGGATTTGAACAAAAATGAATGTACTAAAGGTACTCTAAAACAAATAAATGAATGTACTAAAGGAACTCAAACATAAAGCAAATAAATGAAAGTACTAAATGAACTTAAACATAAAACAATAAATTAATGTACTAAAGGCACTCAAATATAACAAATAAGCCATTTTAAAAAAAATATCTTTTGTTACTGCAAGTTTTCAAGTGAAGGAGTGCAAGGAGGCTTTCTATGGGTGTGGAAATAAAGGATGCTTTGTCATAGCAGATGCCACGACATGTACAGGAAAGATTTTGAAAAGCAGTTTATGCACTATCCAAATAGACTCACAAAGTTAAATTAGAGGATAAATTGATCTAATATCAACATAGCTGGTCAAAGATACAAAATATTTCAGTCTTCTTACCACACTCCAACATTGGATTCCCAGTCCTTAACTGAAACAGCCTAACTGTCGCTCTCTGTCTGATGTCTCTTGGAATTGTAAAAATTATGTTGACATTGTTCATCATAAACTGAACCAACTTTTTGACCACATTTGATGCTACAAGCTTATGTTGAAAGATGCAGTCTGTCAGTAGGTCAAGCACAACAAATTCATTTGGAATCTGCATTGAAAATAAACAGATCTATTAACACATAAACCATGCAAAGGGAATTGATGGGACCATTTGTACTCTCTGAAAAAATGAGGTGGGAAACAGATATATTTTATATGATACATTTAAATTCATCAAAATCATAAAGAAATGTTAGATAACTAACTGAAAGCTTATGTCATCCCATTATATGAGTTTCTTCTTCTTCAACATTCATTCTCAAACTCCCGCTGGATCTCTCTTGTAGCAGAGACAATGCTCAAACTAGATATCCAGCAGGATATAGTCAAGAATGGAAATGCGTTGTGTCACCATTTTATTTGCGCAAATGTCCCAACACATCTGTCTTCGATGGTATTATATGAGTTTGAATGTAGTAAATTGATTCTGTGACGCTAAATTTAGCAATTATTATTTTATACAGATAGATAAATACAGTAGCGATGTAAATGAGGTATTATCCAGTGTTGTTGTTGTTCATATTATTAGATTGTTTCAGGCAGCAAGAAGAGGCTTCTCTTATTCAATATAGAGTAGTAAACAGAACAAGAAGAGATCATGTGAGGAATGAAGATATTACAGGAACTGTTGGAACAACATCTGTGCTCAAATATATTGAAAAACAGAGACTGAAATTTGAAATAGTTAGGCTACTTAATGAGAATGATCTTATATTGGCCAGCAACAAGAGCATACAACATGGGAAATGGAAACAGCAAGATACAGAGGAAGACCAAGAAGGTGGACTGAAGGAGTTACAAACATTTTTAGACATCACAATATTATTGCATACTAAACTACCAAACAAAACATAGCCCGAAAACTGATTGTGATTCAATCATGTGATGCCTTACAGCAAAAGAGATAGATTGATTGAGAACCACAGAAATTGTGAGTGATTAGCTCTTACTTCCTATGTGCAGTAGAGTGGTTTTTCTGAGCTTTCTTTCATTCCCAGAAAACTTCAGCTTTTGGGTTAGTGCAATGCCTATTGAAGGAGCCATCTGCTCAGACAGGGTATCAATAGATAGAGATAAGAATGGACAACAGTGACCTCTGCACAATCATCATATTTATGCTTTGCCTATATTCAACTGTAATGAATCTTTCTTGAGTTATGTGAAAATAGATATAGTACGAGATGAAACAGGATCAGCATGCAACAGATGTGTGGGATGATATTATACTTTTGTGAGGAGCAATTGTTTTCTTCTTCTATTGTATTTGTTATTTTTATTACCTGTATCTCTACTTATTGCAATCAGTTTTACATGTGACTGCCATTGTTCTACATGTGAGCTCCATTGTTTTACATGTGAGAGCCATTATTTTACATGTGACTGCCATTGTTTTACATGTGACTATCAATGTTTTACATGTGACTATCAATGTTTTACATGTGACTACCATTGTTTAGAAATATTGTCTTATTGTAAGTTGAAAGAGCAGTACATCCTGAATACAAAATAATAATTGAGCAATTGGTAAATAAAGAATACATTATTAAATTTGTTACATGTGCTTAGGTGTGCAAATATGCAATTATTCTTTCTTCTTCTTGTTCGTTCTTGAACTCCTGCAGATTAGCAGGATGTAGCCCAGAGAACGGAATGCGTTGTGTCATGGTTTACAGCATTGCTATGATATCTGCGTCTTTCGGCCTGACACATGACTTCAGCATGGCTTTGGGTCAATGACCCTATATGGGATGGGACAGCCAACTCCATCCCATAACCTCATTAGTCACCTCTTATGACATGCATGGAAGGTAAACAGTGTTGCTATTCTTTGCTCCCCTTTCGGGCCCCGGCAACACACGGGTGCGGGTGCAAATATGCAATGAAAATCAGCACCACAAACACTGAGTTTTTACCTGCACTTGTTAAAGTGATAAATTGCAAAAATTAGCAACTCATTTGGCACCTGCATTGAAAACAAAGTCCCTTAACCCTTTAGCTGCTACAATTGTTCTCAGTAACAATTCCCAGCTGTGCTCAATTCTGTCTCCTGTGATTATCATTTTTCTTGAAAACCCCCATAAAATGGTTAGCTAATCAATAACAGCAGGACAGAGGAACAAGTAATCTCGCGCATAGGAGCTGAAGTGTTAAATCAATTGCATAAATTACAGCATCAGTATGTTTAAAACAGACATGGTAAGCAACTGCCCGCAGATTAAATCCGGTCACTCCAAGACATTTTTCTAGCATTTCAAGTTGATTGAAAACTACTATAAACACAGGTCCCCAGGTCTCAGAAAATATTACCTGGAGTTCCAATAAACTTTTTTTTAAATGCTAGTTTGGCCCCATAACATACAAGAACAGATCATTCCCATTGACATAAAAAAAGTTATCCACCTTTGGTTTAAAAACTAATGTTACTTCATCAAAATTGGATTGTGATTTAAGTAATTATCATTATGATAATTAACCTAATTTAACATTGTCCTACATTTTATTTTCACTTAAGAATGTATTTCAACATTTGAGATGTTAAAAACTGTAGACAGGGGTCTAACTCACCTGAGGATCAAGATGCAAAGTCGTGTCAGTGGCTAGCGATCTCATAAATTTCAGAAGTCTGTACAATTCTTCCCTAGTTGCAATGGGTAGCATAATCATATACAGTTGCAGAGCTGCTAAAGCTGAGGAGATTGTATATACAATTTAACTTGTCAGTGAGTATAAAACTCTACATTTCTTTGTTATGACAAATCTGTAAATTTAAGCCATTATGTACTGGATTTACTTCTGGTTAATGGCGGTTACTATCCTGTTCACCCAAATGGAAGCAAAGTTCAGCGTTTCAGTGCTTTCTAAATGGTATATGTGATTTCTTTTCTAAGTGGGATAGATTAGAACACGGTTTAACCTTTTGGAGAAACTAAAACAATATTGTGACAGGTCTAGCAAACTGACAGTGTAGAACTAAAACGCTCGCATGAAACATGGAGAGTTCTCAGAAGATGGCATTTTGTTACAAGAAATATGAATGTCATTCAAAGTAAGACTTCTATTTGTGTCTTGATGTTTTGCCATAGATCCATATTTTTAACCTCTGCATGACCAATCTTTCTGATCTGCTCCATTTGTTTGCAAGGGATGAGCACCCAATTACTCTATGCCACAAAGGCTGGTGCCGCTCTGACTTTCATGGACTTGGAACACTTTCTGATTGGGTGTCATCCCATAGATAGATTGCCTTACTTAGGCTAAAGTGTTTCATATACACTTGACCTCCCTCCTTTGAAAACTCTGCTATCCAATTATGCCCATTGCAGCAACCTATGGTTAAGGATGAAGATAATTCTTCATGTATCACAGCAACTATTTGGTGCGATGGAAAGTTTTCTTCCTTGCTATGTTTACCTTCCCTAACGCATGTGTCAGGTATCCATTTACAGCTGGGTCGACTGGTGGAGTGGTAATCTCTGGCAAGAAATAACAACCTGGATTTTTTTTTGGTCCATGCATGGTTAATTGTGGAGTCAAGATACTTAAAATATGGCTTTACTGAATAAAAGTTTGTGATATATGGTGTTGTCAATGGAAATTATACTTATTTTCTTGATTAATCTTGAACAAGATTATATATCTAGTATTGCCTGTTTGGACTTGCAATGAGGGCAGAAAACAATTTAAAAGAATACTTTCAAAAGAGCCATCTCAAAAATATAAAGAAATAAAGTTTCACCAGTGATTAACAGAAAAAACAAGTTTTAACCTACCATTATCCAAATTATTAGATAGCACAAGATTAAGAATAGCCATGTGTAATTCCAAATACTTAGGTGGCAGCAGGGTGTGTCCAAGGCTAGTGAAATGTTTGACTATAATATCTTTAGCCCAGAACTTGGCTTCCAAACCTGTACGCCTCAACACAGGCTCACTTAAGAGATTCAAACCTAAGCAAAGAAAATACAGTACTTCAAATAACAAAACTTAGAAACATCTCAACTTATTTTTTCCAAAGAAAATATCTACGTTCATTTTCTTTCATTCACTTCAAATATACCTACATCTCTAATAGTCTCTTCTATAAACTGGACTGTTTTGTATCTCACAAAGAGGTCTGTTGACCTTAGCTTCCAGAGTTATTTCTCTGGGCTCATGTTTATCTTGTTAATTTACATTCATGACAATCTTTAAATATGTGCTCTAAAGTTTCAAATGCTAGTCCACATGACAGACATCTTCATTTTTATCAAAATAATATACGAATATTCACATATATTATTCCATTTGTATATAGAATGATACATTGTATAAAACAGAATGAGTGTAAGACTAATACATAAATAAGAAACATATAATGCAACCATTTGTTTTGTCTTTAATTTTAAAAAATATGATGGTAATCTATAGAATATATCACGAAAAGAAATAGCCAAAGAAGTGCACGGCAGGCCTTCAAATGGAAAAAAATGGAAAAGAAATAGTGGTTTACCAAAAAAATAATCACAAGATAGGTTAAGATGAAATATTGACTCTTGCAATGAGGCATGTAGTCCAGCCAACAGAGGCTGTAAACTATGGCTGGTTGGGCAATCCATTTCATCAAGCAGGACTACAGTTGTGCCCATGCAAGAACAGGTGCTGAAGTCAGAGTTACCAGGACAAGAGGTACACTATCAACCAACTTAGTTAACATGTTTGCACAACAGCACAAGACAAAATAGGCTAAACAACCATTTGAATGAACTAAGATAAGTTCCATAATCTCTGTGCTTATGTGGGCTGGCAGCACAGACCTCTAACATATTCTGCAAGACTACATTACATTAAACCAGTTGAGGGTGGAGCATTGCCCACAAAGAAGATATCAACAGAAAGCTGTATGGTAGCCTTGAGAACATTCAAATACAGCAGCATTTACTAAGAAAATTGGTTTTTCTGTGAAAGTCTCTCTATGAGATTTCATAAATTGTCCAAAACAGCTGAGATATAATATGAACCCTTTGCCTAAATGCATTGCAGAAATCATTATCTGTATATGTCAGAGTACAACACAATAAAGTACCAACATAAAAATCAGCAATCATAAAAATACATCAACTAAATAGAACCAGTACATACAAGTAGTTTTTTTTTTTTAATGTTTGTGTTGTTACACGAGTTCACAATAGAATATTTTAAAAATATACAACATACACATAAGACGCACAGCTCAAGTCTGTATTTACAAACATGGCTCAAAGCTCACGCCTGTTTACACACAAGTAAAATCAATATAAAAGAACCAAAAACAATTGTATTACATATATATATATAACATCAGAGACTGAAGTAACAGTTTCCTGAATTATGGCCACCATTATTTATCATAATACACTCAGATATAACAAACATATATGTAGTCAAAAGGGCTGTTCCTTACCATAAGAGATAACTTTTTTATTTAGATGAATGTATACATGCAAATATGCCTGTAAGTACATTGAAGAAACATAAATCATGAAAAATTGAGGTAAAATAACTATAGAATAAATTGTGATTGACATTGATTTATAAAAAGATTTATAGAAATTAAGGAGAGGGAAAGAGATCAAGCAGTACATTAAACAGATGTCCAAACCTTTGGGAAGAAATTCGATACAATCCATTGCACTTTGGAGAAGTGGATCTGATGGTGTGTTCATACTTCCTGGTGTGAGTGGAACACGCCAACTACGAGCTACTATGTTTGAGATTATATGGTGGTCTCGTTCCTGCTGCTCACGATTGCGCTTCTCTTCACTGAGAATTCCATCTAAGAATGTTAGCTCCACAATAGTCAGGAGCTGTGTGAGAGCAACTTCTTTCCATACATCTCCAATTTCTGTTTGAAAAGAATCACCAGAGCATCTCAATTAGACTCATTAATGTTTGCATTTAGTATGTAAAATAAAGTAGAGTATTTCCTTATTCACACCAATGAGGCGTATTGGGAATACTATGGTAGTTTACATGTTCTGGTGTTATTAAATAGGCTGTACTGTTGAAGCTCCCTTGTTTTTGCTGGACAAGAAAAGGATTTGAAACAGAGATGGAAAGTCATTGGAAAAAGAATTAAGCACAACTGGGATCTGTTGCTGAGAACAATTTAGCAGCTTAAGGGTTAATGGTTATATTTTACAATCTATGCAGTAATAATGGTTAGTTAGGTTTGTTTAACCCATGGTCTAGCCAGTGGTTAACCAGAACTCAGTGTCACAGAATATGGTTTTACCCATTGTCTAGCCAGTGGTTTACCAGAACTCAGTGTCACAGAATATGGTTTTACCCATTGTCTAGCCAGTGGTTTACCAGAACTCAGTGTCACAGAATATGGTTTTACCCATTGTCTAGCCAGTGGTTTACCAGAACTCAGTGTCACAGAATATGGTTTTACCCATTGTCTAGCCAGTGATTGACCAGAAATCTGATGACTATCGTCTATCATAAATCCTATATTGAGGGTGCCATTTCTCTACTCTCCTAGAATATGAGTCCAGTTACCCCTTTTCCATAGTAGGATAAACCACTGTAATTTTACAAACCCTCACCATTGTCAATTAATATCAAACGACTTGTTCATATACAGGTTGCTTACCAGAAACACTACAGCTATCTTCCTAATTTGGTTGGACTCACGTCACTTTGTTGATGGGTTGTTGATACAGCTGTACCGTGACTCATGTCATTTGGTTGGTTGGTTGTTGATACAACTGCACATTGACTCATGTCATTTAGTTGGTGTCATATATATATATATATATATATATATATATATATATATATATATATATATATATATATATATATAGTGGTTATATATAAAACTAGCATGGTTCGGACATGTATGCAGGCACGATTCTTGTCAAAAACAATACTGCAGGGAACTGTCGAGGGTGGAAGAAGCAGAGGAGCAAAATAAAGACATGGACAGACAATATCAAGGAATGGACAGGGCAAGATATTTCCACACTCATCCGCATCGCTGAGGATATAATTCGCTGGAGGACTCCGAGGATATAATTCGCTGTGTGCTGAGGCATCCAATGTGGTACCCCTATGACCCTGAAGGGTTACGGGTTTATTGATATATAGTGGGAATAGTAAGTAGATCCTAATTTCTAGTTCAACCAGCTACAAAGATCTATTGTGGCAGGATTCCTGCTCTGGGAAGGTTGGGGAATAGCACTAACATTACTAATCAGGTATGACAGGTGGTACTAGTCAGGAAGTTTCCGGCCAGCCACTGATTAGGCAACAGAGCACTTAATGCCAAGTGCTATGATGCTGGTTTGTAACTCAACATACTTTTCATATTTATAAACAATATTCCAGATATTGCCTTTCTACCATCTCCTGGAATATGTCCCTCCAATATTTTCTATAGCTAACATTTGTATAACCAGATATGAAAACATGTCATATTTGCAGAAAAACATGACATTTTTTAAGTAGAGAGTATTCACAAATTTTCTTCCAGGACAAACGTTATAAGATTCTTCTTGATTAGAAAACTGGCCTCACAGCATATGGGGCATTCCCATAAGTGCTCCGCCCGTTTCCAGCAGCCATCTGACTCGATGGTGTTTTGAGTCCAATGCCGCCGAAACATACGTTGACATCAGGGCACAACTCTGGCCCTTGCAACAGGATTTGTTGTTCCGCCCACCCACGCCATGCCCGTAATTAGTTCAAGCACAATGTCTGCCTGTCTGAACAACATGGTAACTGTTACCGAAGGTTACGACTACAGGAGGATTATAGACAGATAACCAAAATAGTACCAGTATTGGAACACATCAAAAGATAACTTATCAAGTGGCTTTCACACGCTTCCAGACTACCAACAGATAGCATGCCACAAATGGCCATGACACATAGACATCACGGCTATAAAGCCTGAGGCAGTCCATGTAAAAGATGGATCACAGAAATCAAATGAACAAGCTTACAAACAGCACACAAGAAGGCCATCTCCAGAGAACTCTTCTACCTCTGATGCCACAAGGCAAACAAGGGCCACAGCAGATAGATAGATAGATAGAGAATATATTATAGACTAACCTTCATCTGTTAATGTTCTTCTAGGTGTTACTGTCAAATGAAGATTTTCTGCAGAAAATGAAGAACTATCTCTGGTATTGCTTTTGTTTTCAAGTTCAAGTTCGTTAATAGATTCCAATGAAGCATTATCTTGATTGTGTGTATACGGCTCATCCTCTGGTGCAAACAACCTGTTCATAGAGATAAAAGAGATTTGACGTTTATGTTAACTTTAAACAGTGTTAATTTCTTTTCTGTGATAAAAATTTCTCTCACATTAAACATAAAATCTTCATCTCAATTACAGCTCGTACTACACTCTTTTGATAGCCTACCAAAAATGCTTGATACACTTCCAAATCTTGTGTTGATTTCTTCATCAAAGAAAATGGCAACTGTAACAGCCAACCCAAAGTGGTATTCTATTTATTGTTGATGTTGCTGATATCCAAATATTGCTGAGTAGTTCTACTCTTGACAACACAATTCCATTCTTGTTAAAGTGAAGGTCTTCTGAAGTTGACAGTGATCCATACAGTAAGTTAGTGGCTGTTAAGGGCATCTGTAAAAGTAAGGTAAGGACAGTCGATAAGGAGGTGTTCCAGTTTCAATGGGATGGGACCAGTTTCTACAAATGGGTTTTTGCTCCACCAGGATGTGAGAGGCTGTGAGGTCGACATAAAAATGTCCAACCCAGACCCTACATGTTCATCCACCTTCTATGTATAAAGTGTTCATCATTTATAATGTTGGTGTTATCACTCTTTAATGGCAGGGTCTGTCACATGGGCAATTGCAGATACTAAAAAGTTTGTTAATGATATCATGTAAGCAAACACAACAGAAAGAGAGAGTCACTAAAACTTTTGACGGCATGTGCGTTCTATAAACAAGATAGGTAGGATGTGATATTTTGCGCAAGCTGCGAGTGAAAGATATTTAGTTACTAAAATTGGTGATCTTCGAGAAATTTACTTGTACAAATGTGGTCATGGACATTATGGGTGCCAATAAACTAGGAAAATTTAAAAAAGATACTGGACAACATATGGCGGTCAGGTGAAACAGTGGGCTTATATAAACAAATTACCTGGACACTTAAGGGCTAAACAAAAATGTATGTAAGCTTTAAAGGGCTCTGGTACATCAATAGGTTAAGTTTGATGGTGGTTTTTGTCGATATGTAAAAATAGGCCTCCTGAGAGTGGATGTTTACTTCTAGTTCTTGTCTTCTCCAAGCATCACAGTTTACAGACATTCGACTGTATACTTACTTACCATCTCCTCCACACACCACAGTTGAATGACTGTGTATGCTTGCCTTCTCCTCTATGCACCACATTTGAATGACTGTGTATGCTTGCCTTCTCCTCTATGCACCACAGTTGAATGACTATGCATCGTAGATGACCTTAGTTAGTTAGTTACTTTCATTCCACAGGCGGCACATATGGGAGAGGTTTTGATTCTCCATGTGTTGTGGTCCGCTGCCTGCAGTTTTAGTACTTGTGTAGATCACCTACATGCATGCTATAAAAAGCTGTCTCTCTTGCTGCACACATTTCTATTGAAATCATTAAGGAGTGAAAAACATAGCTAAACACCGGACTCTGAATTGACTTGGATAAAATAATCTGCAGGTTTTCACAGGAAGATGATATAATCATTACAATCATGATATTTATATCTTGCATGTCAAGAGGAAGTACAATTTCTTTCCAATACTGGATGAAAATTTAGAAAAATGTATGATGGTTTCATTATGTAAAGGGCATAGAACTAATGTATTGACGCGATTACTCACAAGACTAGGTCTATGACTGGAGAACGTTTTCGATAATATACGTTTTATTTATTTCCCCAGCAATATTATGGCTGTGAAGAATTAGATATTAGGTTTACATTATAATTTGGTGTGTTTTATCATTGGTGCCACTTCGGAAGATAATGGAAATTAATTTGTTTTCTTTTTTTAAACTGGCTTCCCCGTCTACAACCTTCTCACATCTCTTGTATTCACACATACACAAACAAAACTTACATCAATATATGCAGTATTCAATTCTTTGTTTACATGTACAAATATTATTTTAAAATATCTAAAAACAATAAAGTTATTGCACTTTCCAAACAGTAACATGCGTGTTTGTTGCTTTTGTGGAAAAAAACATCTTCACCACTTACTCCTCTCATATGACACCTACAAAAACAAAATTTACAGAATGCAACTCTTTATTTAAATGTGCAAACATTATTTTGAAATCTCTAAAAATAAAAAAGTTATGGTGCTTTCCAAAAAGTTATGTCGTTAGCGCCTAACTATGTGATTATTTCCCTTGACAGTAGGCACTAATTGGAAACAAGAACCTTTTAATACAACCCAAAATTATGCACACGGCTTTGTTCTAAATAATCTTCACTTATGTGCAGATCATGGTGATAAAAGGATTACATTAATTCACGGAACAACTAACAAATGATGCAGAAGCATGTGCCATGATTACTTGGTTTTACCAATTGCATCACTCACAGTGTAGAGGCTTTATGGGTATTCGCAATCATGTGATCAACATTTTTTCACAAACTACAATCAATTCTCTCACCCGTGTAGTTCAAAATTGAGCTACCAGATCTCTACTATCAGTGTTTCGTTCTTCACAATATTAATGAATTATTATGATAACAATGGTGATCAATAAACAAATATATTATCTAAAAAGAGCAGTTTAAACAAATCTAATCCAGGTTTTAAAAATGTACCTCATTTTTTCTTTGTAATGTTTTGAAAGTCTGACAACATTGCAATTATTTTCTTTATCTTCCACCAGTTCTTCTTGGGCAACATCAACAAGTCCCTCAATAAACTGATACAATTTGTTACTGCTATCTTCAAACACTGGAGCCTTATCTGTACTGAGTTTGTCTACAGCAGAATTAAAAACTTTCCGTTGCATCAACATTTGGCAAACCTAGAAACATTAAGAAATTTTAATGAGAAACATTAATGGAACACTAGATCGACACATATTTCAACTAAACATTATATTTTTAATGGACTTGTTCTCAAACTCCCACTGGAACCATCTTATAGCAGAACAATAGTTCCACTGGAAATATAGTCCAGATAAAAGATATGCTCTGCGTAACCATTATATTTGACCAATGGCCCAACACATTTGACTTTGGTGATAAACATTATATTGTTATGCACCTAGCAATTGTAAAGAAAAGTGCTAATGCACGGGCAACAGCAAACTATAACAACAACTTTACTACCATCCATCGTATATGTCAACAACCTCCTTGAATGCAAACAAAAATATCTAGATTATGAACAGGACACTGCCTGCTAATCACTACCAAAACAGAATTGAACCCAAAAATAACTCAAATTGCAGACACTCCCAACACACTAGATATACTCTAGCCCTACTATACAAGATATAAAATATAACTTTCTACCAAAAAACTCAAACACTGATAACCACAGTGTAACAGTTTTTGATGTGTTTAATCTCAGTGTATTGTTTATCTCAAAATTGATGCCTTTGAGATGTGGGTATATAGAAGAATAGGGAGAACATCATGGAAAGAGAAGAAAACAAATAAAGAGGTGATAAAGACACTTAATATGAAGAAAGAACTACTAAGAGAAATAAAGATCAGGCAAATAAAATACTTTGGGACACATTAAAAGACATGACACCCTATTGAAGACCTTACTTGAGGGTAAAGTCAAAGGGAAGCGAGCAAGAGGTAGGCAGAGATACAAGTGGGAGAGTAACATTACACGATGGACAGGTTACAATCTAGCAGAGTGCACCACCAAGACAAGAGATGTTGGAGATACGTTGCAGCCAACCTTCGTTGCGGAGACGGCACTTGATGATGATTGTTTGTATACTGCCTGTAATGAATTTGTATCTTTATAATTCATCTTCAGCTTCATATATTATTAGACCTTGATTATATGCAATGAATAGATCATGCAGAGTTACTTCGTTTTTTTTAAATTTTCTGAGATGTGTTCGCTTCTTGCTTCTTTCGCTATCCTGTCCATGTATATAACAAACAGCAGTGGTGATTGTACACATTCGTCTTACTCCTGTTGTTGTTGCGAATGGTTATGCGAGTCCTTAGTTTGTTATTATACTTTGTGAGTTTTTATATAGTGCTTTAATGTTGTCAAGTAATTGTCCATGTACTCCGTAGTCTTCCAGTTACCTCTTTTCTGCCACAATTTGTCCCCATCAACTGTCATAGGCCATCTTTGATCTACAAAGGTGATGTTTAGCTGTTGGTCATAATCAATTGCCTTTTCACTTAAATGCCTCATTACAAAGATGGCACATATGCACCCTACCTCTTTTCTGAAGCCAAATTGGGTCTTGCTTTAGCTCTAGTATTGATCTAATCATCATCATTGGAACATAATCCATAAACAGCACATGAAGTATGGAATTGAAAATTCAACAGAAGTCTTTCCAGTGAAACCAGCATTCAAATATATTCATACCTCTCCATTTTACAACGTAACCTAAAAGAATGAACATGGGGGAAGTGTGACATATTTATTCTGAAACTCGAATGGTGTGAATATATAGTCACCATAACCCTCACTTTGTGTAGTTCTGTACTCATGGATCAAGACATAGCAGCGGACACATAAATCTGCCACTAGTACCTTAGTGATGTATGCCCGTTGTCGTTTCCACCAGCCCATAGAGTTGCAAAGGTTAAACTGGCAGCTGAGCAATGAACATGTCAGGTTCAGTTATGCCTACCAAGCTAAACCACAGTATCACATTTAGAGCAGGAAGGAATTGCTGTGAGGTGGGCAATAAATATGTCAAGTTCATTCACGCACACAAATAACTAAGAAAGAGGTCAAGATTGTAACTACAAGTTTCAACCATGTAGCATTTTGTACAGCAATGCTGAACAACTGAAAAGAACAGCACAGTTCTATGTGACATTGAAGTCATCCAAAGCTGGCGCTCAGTGACTGATAGATTAAAAATAAGACAATAACGCACCTTTCTTAAATATTTCCCTGAACTTATAAGGAATGTCAAAATACTATAGAAAAAAATGTCCCTTATCTTCATGTCTTGCGGTAGACCTTGTCATATAGGCTATGAAAAGAGTCACAAGTAACAATACGGAAAAGCAGTCCATATGCATTTTACAAAAACACAAATTATAGCACTAAATCTCTTATCCCTTTGCATGCTTTGAACACCTAAGGAAACACCATTCACTTTACAATTATTTTATAGGGAACACTATTTTTAAAGTGTCTAGCAAATTGTATAGAAACCATGCTTTCACCTTTACAGCCTTTTCTCTTGATAAATCTGTAGAAAATGTCTCATTATCATTGAGCAGAAAATGAAGGACGACATCAACAGCATCAGTGCCAGTAAAGCATGAGTCGATGTATCTCATTTTGTGTCGTCTGCGTTTCAATTCAACTCTTGATTTCAGATGTTCAACCAAGTCATGCCAGATTTTTGTAGCCTTAAATGGTCCTGAAAATATTAATATGTACGTCAATACAACAATTATAGTCTTTTTTTCTGCGGATGTGCCCTATCTCCACCTTTTTTTCAAGGGGAACTTAGTGATTGACATGCAGATGGATGCAGATGTATAAACTTTTAATCTGAGCTCAGTGATGTCACAAATCCTGAATGAAGCTACACATGATATTAGTGAGAGTGTATTTCGATGGGAACAGGGTGAACAATACAATTATTGGCTTTTTTTAGCAAACATCTTATGCTGTTTACTCATCTTTTTCTGTAGAAAAAAGCACTGCATATATATATATTTATTAATTGGTAGCATATTTCAGGATGTAGCTATCACCCAGCATTTTTTGGCTGTAGTGATTTTCTAGGCAATATAAATACATTCAGTAGTTTACCATTGCTTTGTGAACGGTCCAGATGCTCAAGTACCTGCGGCGGGCATTGAAATCGGTACCTTGTCTGTCACAGCAATGATGGGAGAAAGTGCACCTTCTCCGGAAAGATCAGAAAACATGTAATCAGCAACTGACTGGGACACTGAGCGTATACACTTTTAGATGACTGACGGAATGGCAAGCAGAGCATATATGGCCCCTAGTGCTGTGACACTTGTTCATAATCAAGAAGAGCTCTGTACCACTTCGTCACAGAGCCAGACACACACACATACATACATATATATATCCATTTTCCATATATATATTTCTATAACAGCAAAAATAACACTCACCTGCTACAGTATTAATATTTTTCAAATGAGAATTACTCTTTCCTGGAAATCATCTAAAAAGAGACCCATGTATTCTTTCACAGAAAAAGACAGCTGTGATGTAATATCCCACAGCAGATTATGTAGCAAACAAAATTTGTTCTTAAAATGAATTCTACAAAAAATATAATAAATACTTAAAATAATTTCAGGCCATGATTAAGACAATCACCAAAACCACTATTAAGTTATCAATCTCGAACAATAACAGAACTGGAACAAGTTAACAGTTTCAAATACAAAAAGTTATCTTATAAGCAGCAAGAGATATTGAGTTTCTATGAAGAAGTCAGACGGAGATTGGCCACTGCATCAAATAAATTGATACAAATGAAAAACAACTGGCTGAACTGCAACAAAACTAATTTCTTTCTGAGCCTGCATATTTTCACTGACACTATGTGGATATGATTATGAATCTCGGACAATTCACCAATAAAGTTAGAAACAAAATTGCAGCATTTAAAAACAAAATCTTACAAAAGAATTCTCATAATACCATGGACCAAAATTATCACAAATAGGGACATCTGAAGAGAATGAATATAAAAGAAAACTGGCTAAACAAGGCTCTCTCTAGAAAATTACAACATTTTTACCATCTCAAACAACAAGTCAGCTTAGAAAAGACCATAATCAAAGTTAATGATGATGTCATTGAAATGAAAAATAGGTAGATCATGAAAAAGATGGACACAAGATATAAAAGATCACCTGAACATGACACTGGGGCTGAAGTCTAGTATAAGTCTTCAGTAACCTTTGCTCTAGTTTCAAGGTATTACCTAACCTTTGTTGTGTGATTTGGCAAGCTTAAGTACTTAGAGTACAATTAGGATTAGATATAATATTTCTAATGTGTGTGCAGACCTCGCTCCGTGTGTAGCACGCAGAAATACTGAGCACTCAGTACAAATAATAGGAATTTTTTTTTAAATATGTAAAAATGAAAAGAAACAGATTATGCATAAGTTCGTCTGTGTCTAGAATTGAACTCAGTGATTGTCTGGATGTGACATCACAGCAGCCATTAATTTCATTGATGTTACATGGAAATCCATGAAATTGGCTTGTTAAAAATGTAAACAGTGTGCTATTTATAGTTTACTTCTACAGATACTGGCACAAGCAGGATGATTAGCTCAATATCAGTAGGAATTTCGAAAGTGTGATGACTGCTACATCATGTCCAGGATATGCTATCTGATGATGAATATTATGCCAGGATGCACAGAGATGTGTATCGTTCTCATGAAATTTGTAGTTAGGCAATAACCAAGATCCTAAAAGCACTTCTATGTTAGAAGACAGGTTTGAGGTTTGCATTAATTACCTAGTCAATGCTTTAGGTAACAACCTCAAGCTGCATAGGCTAAGATGGAATAAGAATTGATTGCATCCAGACAACCATTATCTTCTGTTGCTACCTCTCAGCCAAAACTGCACATGAAATTCGTAGCAATGTCTAACAGCGGTTGGTCTGGACAGTGGTCTCATGTCATAGTACTCTATTCATGATCAATAATAATAATACATACAATACATGATGCAATATTGTCAATATCCCAGCAATTTGAATGTATAATAGAAGTTAATAACACACATAGAATACAAAAATACATCATTATTATTATCATATTCATAGACCACAAATGTGATCCTCCCAAATTGGATTCAGGAGAGGAGTAAGTTGCACAGTGCTATATTTTCCTTGAAACAATTAAGTGAAAAGGTAAGGCCTAATTAATAAAAATAAATAGTTAATTAAATAGGAGACAGACATTATTATTCATTATAATTATCTCAATTATCTGAGCATTACTGTTATCAGTCAGCTCATTTTTACTCATTTATTTAGTATTAATTTATAATTATTATTATGATTGTTATGAATCAGAATATTTTTTTCCCGGAACTGATAACATAGTAATTAGTCAGTCTACTTATATTATTAACTGCCCATATACACCTACCAAATTGACCTTTTGACTCTCTAAAAGGTATTGCCCTGTCAAATTGACTAGGTTGAGGTGAATTAAGATCCGATGATAATACACAACCACTCGCCATATTCTCGGTTGTTTTGAAATGCCCTCGTTGAACCGATGAGATGGTCAGATTTTTCTAACGTTGTTATTACAAATTTAACAAATCATTAAATGTATTTCTAAATTAATCATATTCTATTAAATATCTATAAATTTTAGTATTGCATGTAAATAATGTAAATATCAGATTATTATGAATCGTTTTTGAATAGACTTAATGCATAATATTTCTAAAATATTTAATGAAAAAAATATAACATAAAGATAAAAGTGTAGTTTCTAATAGCAAACATACCGGAAGTTAGTATGCTATAAACATGGCTTCGTCTTTGATCCGTGGTTGTGCAGCCCAGAGGTTAGGCCTAACTATTACAGCTATTAGATTGTCTACTGCTCTGCAAAATTATGGTAGGCACTACATATGTGTTGAGTGGAAACTGTAAATATTTGTTGTATATGTACTAAGTAGTATGAAACACCAGCATGTGTAGTAATCTACCAGCAGGACCGGCTTCAACTTTTCAATGTTCATAATTTAATTTTCTTGATGAGCGACCCAGCATCACCGCACAATAATAATTGGCATTTCCATAAATACCCTGCTTCCCATTCTGTCTAAAAGTATATAAGATCAATGCCCCATAAGTTCAATGTGCTCAATCCTAGTTTCAATCCTATTGTATCATTCAATTAATTCGTTCCCTCTGTGCTATTTGTAGCCCAATTCACACTAATTAGTAGTCGCAGCACTCTCTTCTCTTCTTGGCTGTACTCAACTTTACTGTATAAGGTAAGTAAGTTACACCTGGTTTAGCTCACAGACTGAGTATCTTCTGCCATCCAAGACCTTACTTTTTATTTGACTTTTGTGCTATCTAGAGTTTGGTGTGATGGTCATTGTTGGCAACTTTGAAGTATCACTTGCACTACTCACTGTCCTACTTTGATGCTAAGTTAAAGTAGGTCTAGAAGAAATCTTATAATTTTCTGTGTAACTTAGTGTAAACCTACCTAGGAAGGAGGTGAAAATGCAGTATAGGTCTCCATTGGGCTATAAATAGCACACTGTTTATATTAACGTCACTGATTTCCCTTGAAATGCCAATCATATCAATTCACACCTTAGATGAGGATTCTTAGATAATTATTAATTCTAAACATTAATTCTAATCCTTCTCCCCCCCCCCCATCTATAAACTAATTTGAATCCTTTTAAACCCCCACCCAAGGTCACAACAGAGACATATACTGCATTTTGGCCAATATCTGATATATAAATCCACCGTTTTCTTCTTGTTGTACGCACTTTCTCCCCTCTCCTCTGGTCACTATCATTCTCTAAAACATATACATTGTCTCTTTCAACCTCTTTATCGTTTTGTAATATATCGGTGACTGCCCAGTCTTGTCTCTTCTTATACATATACCATCTACTAAAACATTGCTTGCCAATAGATCAGCTCTTTTGATACCTCTGACACTCACATGCCTAGACATTAAATCAATTTTCTATTTTGCGCAGCGTGCTCTGATAGAATCACTGTGAGTGTTGTTGCTTGCGTCATCAGCTAGTAAGAGCAGCTGTGAGTCTCCATTCTCATACTTGATTCTATTGTGGGATAAGCATATCTCTCCACCACTTTTCTGCCATTTTGGTCGGCGATGAAAATTCATTTACATTTGTTTGTCCATGCCAAGTGGTGTTGGTTACCACAGACTCCTGTTTTATGTGCTGTCATTTCCAATACCGATGTTCTCCCATAAACCAGTGGCAGGTTATCAAGCATCTTCTCTCTTGGTATTCCCCTACCAATCTTGCTCATCAATTGCCTGTTATCACAATCGGCTCCATCTTTCCTCTTCTCATGATGTGTCCAAAAAATGTAAGCCATCTCTTTCTGATGCACATTAGCAGAACTCTTTTTTAATTATTTCTTTCGAGACATTTTCCTTACATTTTTTATCTTTCCATGGTGTTCTTAGAATTCTTCTATAAAACTACATCTCTGCTGCCTCTATGTGATGTTTCACTATTCTACTGATAATTCAAGATTCATTTCCATAGATCAGAATTTGTTCTATATAACGTCTATATTAGAACTGCCTCACCTCAATTGACAAAGATATATTACATAGGATGTTCCTCATCTTGTGAAATCTTGTCTGCCTTAAGTATTGAATAAGACAAGATGAGGAACATCCTATGTAATATATTTACTATAAATTCATTGGGCATGTCATTTGGTGCGTATGCCAGACCATCGTCTGCCAAAGATACTTCTCTATGGTGAGCTAGAGAAGGGTATACGATCTCAAGGTGGCCATAGGAAGCACTACAAGGACTCGTTAAAGAACTCACGGAAAGCCTTTGAAATAGACCACGATACATGGGAAGAACTTGCACAAAATAGATCTACATGGCGTTCTAGAATAAAAAAGAGCGCATCATCTTGTGAAAAGAAAAGAAATGCAGCAGCTCAACAGCGGAGAGCAGCTAGAAAGTCACGGATAGATCAAGATCCGTCTACAGTCGTCATTCCATGTCCAAACTGTCCAAGGAATTTTACAGCTCGAATAGGGCTCATTAGCCATCTACGAACTCATAATCAAGGACATAACTAAAATTGAATTTTCAAAAGTGGATGTAACAAATGGTCATCATCACTTGTGATGGACGAACAACACTATAAATTAATATAAATATTTACTATAATATTATGTATTATGTGATCTTAAATATTCTATATATAATGCTGTTCACTAAGTTCCTGCACATATCTTTTTTTTTTTCTGGAAAATTATAGTACATAGAAAAGTAGTATTGAGAACCACATGCCAAAGTATGTACAAAACTGGAAGTCACGCACATTCACTGTCTGGAATCCTATACGTGAAAGTGAGATAATAATACTTGTCTCAATTCACAAAGAGAATTAATATTCAACAACATTTAAGCATTACTCTCTACTTTCATCTTCAAGAATTTGATTCTGAAACTTTTGCAATCTGCTTGCGAAGAGTTCTATGTAAATCAATCTAAAAATTTTGAGCTGTGCTACCATTTCAAAAGTGGACGCAGATTTTTTGAAGATGAACACACCCCCATCAAGGCAGATCATCCACCTCTGATGTCAATATGTTGATTGCATTAGTTTTTAGATATTGGTGGGTTAGGTCATCATGATTACTTCCCTAGAAAAGTAGAAAATAGTGTCTATGTAGAATTATACAAGAGTCTGCAACTCCTCTGTGACATATACAGATATCTGTGGGTTTACTTTTTGACCCCCTCTCCCCAATGAAATCTGTCTCTAAACTTAGTGTGCATCCCTCATGTATGTAGTTATTGTATATTTGCAGTGCCATGCAGGAATCACAACCAGTACCAAATGAAGTACTTGAAGGAGTTATACTTAAAAAGGTTAAATCTTGGGCCGGATAAAGAAAGACGGCGATCTGAATGGATAAACTGGTATGTATTTGTTTTTGTTTTGGAAGAGTGAAGTTCATGAGAGAAACATGGTGATTTGGAGCGAACATATTCTCAATTGAATCGTCTTTGTTCTGTGGGAGGGTGGGGGCAAACTATTACGAGTTTTATGCCACATATATTTCAGCCAAGTCTTGCTGTCTGCCACACTTTTTCTCCATTTGTTCTCATTCAGACACCTGCTGGTTAGCAGGATGTCGTCAGGAGAACATGATGTGATATTTCATGGTTTACAGCTTGACTGCGATATCTGCACCTCTCCGACTGACACATCCAACTTTAGCACGACTTTTGGGTCACTCTGAGCTATGTGACAGACCAGCCAATTCCACCTTAAACCTCCCTGGTTGCCTCTTACAACATACATAACAGGTCACAATGTTGTTCTTTGCTCCTTTTTTTGAGCTTACAGCAACACATCAGCTAAGCTGCCACACTTTTTTTTTTTTCAGCTGTGTGTGTTTTAATTAATTAATTTTAAATCATAAAAAAACAGTCAATAGAGTTAGGAGTATGAGACTTACAGGTGTGTGTTCAGATCTGAATAATCTTGTTTCAAAAACACTCCATTTCTATTTATTATTTGCATGATTATGTGTAGGAGTCTGTGCAACTCTCCTGTTCTCGAGGGAGGGGGGTTCATTTCCCGCTCCTGCACCCATAGATCTCTTGTCGTCTAAGACCATCATTACGTGAAACCCAGTTGAATTCTGTATCTTCTGCTTTCGTTCTCAAACTCCTGCATATTAGCAGGATGTAATCCGGAGAACAGAATGTGTTGTGTCATGGTTTGCAGCATTGCTGCAATATCTGCTCCTTTTTGCCTGACACATTCGACTTCAGCAAGGCTTTGAGTCGCTTTGACACTATATGGTGTGGAACAGACAACACCACCCCGTAACCTCCCATGTCACCTTTTATGACATGCATGGGAAGGTAAATAGTGCTGCTATTCTTTGCTCTCCTCTCGAGTCCTTTTTAGAACTATTGCTTACTAAGAAGTCCAAGTTATATTGCCTTGGACATGTGCATTGTCACCTACATCACTCATTGTGAAGTGTTTATTTTTTTTACCGCTATAAAATCTTGACTATTGACATTAAATTAATCTGATCACCAATGTAGTCATTTTGTAAAGACATTTTCAATAAACAGGAAGCATAATATAAAGTAGTACTGGTGCCCGGTCTACAAAATTCCCTATGAAAATCATTGACTGTGGTGAAGGTGATTTTGTGTTATCAATGGCAGCAAAAATATAAACCATGGGTTTGTATATGCACATATGTGTGAATGTTAGTACTGCTTAAATGTTACATATTGTTTGTTCGGAAAACTGATCTTTGTTTACTTTCTTCAGGAACTATGATAGTGAGATCTACTCCTTTGGGAAGCGACTTGGGGAAGACTTCAGAGATGCAACGCTTCGACAAGCATTTATTCAGACGTGAGTATTGAAGATATATTATGAAACCGTTGTTGATGAATATACTATCTATGTGGCTTGTCCTCTGCAGAACATTGTCCTCACTGCCACCCTGTAAGCTTTGCTTCTGTGCAAGCAGTCCAGCCTCTTCGAGTGTCATATTCAGATTTTTTATATCATGTCCATCGTCGCCCTTGTCTACCTCTGTTCTCTTTCTTGGAATCTTTGCCTCTGTAGGAATCTCCCTAGTGGTTGAGCTGGTGGTCATGGGTTTGAATCCAACTTGTGTCGTCTTGTTTACAAGGTGGATGTTTTTGGATATCCCTGTGGATTATCACTTGAAACTATGGAGTTATGTGCTATGAGTGGTACTCGCGGCACGCAGTCGTTGAGCGTGACTTAGTACATATGGGAAACCAAGTACAGCGAAGAAAATCCACTATGACTTTTGAACCCTTTGCCTCTGTGGTTGTTGTTGTGTTGTTGTCCAAATGCTGCTGAGTAGTTCTTCTGTTTGCGAGGTAAAGCATGAGCACCTGATTACTCCATGCCACAAAGACAATTTCCGCTCTGAAATTGGTGGAGACTGCTTTGTTTTGGAGTCCTGCCTATAGATAAATTCTCTTACTGGGCTTATCTTACTGCAGGTTGGTCTGGTGATGATGCACGCAGCAATGTCTGATCTAGGAAATAAGAGGTTTGATGGAGCTCTTCTAATCTTCCCAGAGCTTCCTTTCAATTTCTATATGTACAGCCCATAAGGTTTCGGAGGGTTGCAGATTTTGGCAATCTTGTAATATGTGGTGTGGTGTCTGAACATGACGTGCATAGAAAGCTAGGTGCTTTGCCCATATGTTCCATAATATGTTAGCATTTTTTAATAGTTTAGAGGAGTTAACATTTACTAGTACTGGCACTGCTTTCATTCTCTTCCCCAGTTTTTTGGAGGGTTTTCCGGTCTGTGTGCCCTGCCATCAAACCCGTTAGTCTTATTTGGAATCATTATTAATTTCTTAGCATTGAATACGTCTCATTAGTTTGGCATTGATTTCTGGGCCGGTGGTGAACATACTCCTGTTTCATTATTTCAAAATCACAGCTTGCAGATATTTCCTCATCTTCAGCCCATGTGTGTACACTTGCCATTGTAATACACATTTGTAAGAAATCAGTGACCATTCTAATATTGTCAATGATTCCATTGTTTATCGAGAAAGATGAATTTGATAACTCTCCTAATATTTTGAATAATTTTGTGAAAAATTTGCATATCATTTCATACCTTGGAGAATTGGATACACTTAATTGTATATATAATATACATTGAATAATATTTGTGGTGTAACATTTTATAAATATAGCAATATACATATAAGCAATATATATATATATAAAATATGTGACACACCAAATTTTAGTTTTTGTTAATATTGAAAGAGATTGCTTGAGCTAAATTGTTGATGCTGTTTTCTACACTAGCTCCTACTTGGAAGGAGAGAAACGAAAACGAGCGGAGCTTGAGATCGATTTTGAATCTGTGCCTCTTCAATTACAAGACAACACAGAACTGGCAAAATTAGGTATATTTACGTAATGAAATTGTAACTTAATCATTGCCGATGGTTTTCTTCTTCTGCGTTTGTTTTCACACTCCTGCAGGATTTAGTCATGGGAGCGGAATGCGTAAATCTTCTGTGATATGGAGTAGTCAACTCCGCCCTTGAAACCTCCTTATTCACCTCTTATTGCATTTTTGGCATGTAACTTGCTATTCTTTTCTCCTCTTTTTGGGGACAGTGAAGTAGTTTACTTCAAGAGAGCTATACTGTCAGTTCATTTCAGCTTGTCCTGAAATATTTCCTGATTAGACATCTGTCTCTCTTATAATCTCTTCTTTTGTTTATTCAAGTAACTTGTCACTCCTTATTATTATTTAAAAAAATATTTATATTGTTTTATTTATCGGTGGCCATCGTCTGTGCAACTTTTGGTTTTCAGATGTCATTGACCTTATGACATCAGTAAAAGACATCCTGGTTTGTGAAATTGCCACTTACAGCTATATTGAATACTACAATCTTCTAGACATGCAAGCACCCTTTAAAGATACTACCAGAGAAATGCCCATCTAGAGCTTAAAGTAAAACTCAGCCGGGGTCCAAATGGGGAGGATTGAATAGCAATACTGTTTACCTTTCATGCATGTCGTAAGAAGTGACTACGGAGGTTTTGGGGTGGAGTTGGCTGTCTAAATCATATATGGTCAAAGTGACCCAGAAGCCATGTTCAAGAAGGAGTGTCCCAGCCAAAAGGTGCAGATATTGCAGCTTAGCTGTAAACCATGACAATGTATTCTGTTCCATTAACTGCATCCTGAAAATCTGCTGAAGTTTGAGAACGGACAATAAGAATAAAGTACAACTCTACCATCTGGCATAGGTCAAATGAGTGACACAGGAACTCTTTCTGTAATCATCTGTTCTTTGAATCCTGTGTCTCACTCATCTCTTGCATCACCTTGTGTACTCCATTTCTTCCTCTACATACATATATTTTTTTGCTGCTCACTGTAGAAGAGTAAAGAACAGTTGTTGTACGGAAAGTTTCAGTACTTTGACCATACTTTTCAGGTAGTTGTGACTAATAATATGTCTTTCTTTTGTTTGTTGTTTTTAAACTAATTTTGTCCGCCCATGATGGATGTGTCGGGCATTTGGTGCACACACACACACAAAAAACATGGTGATACCGCAAATTTTCATTCTCTGGGCTACCTCCTGCTTTATATCTAGTAGAACCATGGTCCTGCTGCAAGAGAGATCCAGCGGGAGTTTGAGAATGTGTCCTGCTGCAAGAGAGATCCAGCGGGAGTTTGAGAATGTGTCCTGCTGCAAGAGAGATCCAGCGGGAGTTTGAGAATGAACTCTGAAGAAGAAGAAGCTAATTTTGGAAATTACTAAACTATTTCCATTATCACTATGGCATGGAAAGTGTTGTTGGGGGAGGGGAAATAAAAGGCACTAGAGGCAGAGGATGACCAAGACATCTTTGAACAAGAGATATTCAGGAATGGATGCACATATTGCTAGAGGAAATGATTCAACTTGCTAAATACTGCAGGAGATTCATAAGAAAGACTATGTTCTGAATAGAATATGTCACATGACAACTAAACTTGGACTTGAGAGATTTCGCTGAAAATTGTGATTCACAACTGAATAATCACCCATGTGTTGAGGGGAAGAAATGACTAGTAACACTGTTACATGCCATGCGCTGCATACGAGGCGACTCGTTATGGCTTGTTATTCATAAGAAGATTTTGGGTGTGAAGTTGACTGTCACATCCCATAGAGGGTTAAGTGACCTAGAAGCTATGCTGGTCCATTGTGTGAGGCAAAAAGATGCAGATATCACACAAAAACTTATTCATTACTCATTATCATTGTCTTGTATGAAGATAATTTGATTCTACAATTTTCAAGTAATATATCACTACCTGTAATTTGAATGAAGAAATGTAATGTAGTTAGCATAGACACTGAACTCTATGGTTTCCTTGGCTCTATTCTTTATTCTGAATGACAATTTGTGTTCTGAATCTGTTCAGTTTATTGACTGATATGAAAATGTTAAATTCCACAGCCTCCTAAATATGTTTAAACTGACCAGATATATTCTTCAAAAAGTAAATATGATCATATGTTGTTTTTGCTTCTCTTTACCCCACAGGGTCAGAATTTGTGAGTAATTATGTGAAAGTATATCTGAGAAACTTGTATCCTCATATGTTTGAAGAGTGTATAGGGTAAGTGTCATGAATTCTCATAAATGCTTGTTTGATTAATATTCTGTTTGTTTCTTGTACTGTTCTGCAATAAAAAAAAAAATAGTAGCCATCTAGATTTCTGCTCATGCATTTATATTAGGTTACAACTTCAGCAAAATCCGACACACGAAAATTATAAACACAGTAATGATGTTTTGCATTAATAGGAAAACACATACAGTGCTTCTATGCCAAGTAGAAATGTAATCAAATATCAATAATCATTCTTCTTCAGTGTGCATTCTCAAACTCTCGTTTAATCTCTTTTGTAGCAGGACGATTGTCCTACTAGACTTCCAGCAAGATGTACTCCAGAGAACAGACATGTGTTGTGTCACTGTTTTATTTGCGTCAATAGTCCGACACATCTGTCTTCAGTGGAGAATAGTCATGCATTTCTCTATAAAATCTTTGCAATGATGCCTATTACTTATTGGTTTATAGAGAATTTATCCTTATTACCAATTGGTAAACAAACATAATTCTAACATTTCTAAATATATGATAAATTTCTCAGAAGGTATGGTGTTTCAATACCTTCTTCTGCGATTGTTAAACATCCAGTTGGTCATGTATAAAGTGGTTTGTTTAAGTCTATCTTGGGTTTCCCACGTGTTTTGCTGAGAAGATTCAGCCAGATTGTCTTTCTGGGAATGGCGATACTGGGATAATTCTGGTATCTGTTGCTGCTACACAGATGCAGGGAGCGGAGTTGATGATATTGATTATTTCATGTTCAAATGTTACAACTACTTCTGAAATTCAATTCTAGAGATTAAATTAATTGGATCTGGTCAAGTCCATGTTTCTCATAATTAATGAATCCATCTGTTGTAATTCTCCATCAAGAGATTTAGTTGTTGCTTATTGTTTTTCTGTATTATTCAAACTATTGTTTCATGACTCCGCCTCTGTGACAGCTTGGTACAGAGCGCATCTGTGATGGCCAAGATACTGGGTTTGAATCCCACAGCAGGTAATTGTGCATCAGACCATTCAGAAAACAATGGCAAACTACAAAACGTGTATATATTGCCTAGAAAATCACTACAGTCAACAAATGCTGGGTTGATGGCTACGTCATGAATGCTACCATTTCTTCGTGTTTTTTTTTAATTGCTTCATGAATCAGAGATTTGTGTAATTTTTATAGCTCAATCATTCAAACTGTGCTGTGCATAGACCATGAACAAGGATTTACCATTTAACAAAGCATTCCAAATGATTCTCATTTTTGTCCAGTTCTTCATGGTCTCTCTCTTCTCCATGTTGTTCATTGGTCTTTACTGTCTTCTTCTTCCTGTGGGTTCATTGTCATTAATCATCTTTCTAAGTCTGTGCCTAATGCATGCATCTTAATTTTTTCCTCCCTCTTCTGCCTTCACTCTCAATCAGCATGAGTGGTCATGTGAATTTAGATGGAGAGCGTGAATTACATTCTGTTGCTAGTTTTACAGTGAAGCTGCATTATTTGCGCCTTTTGGTCCAGCTCATCCGATTTTGTCATATTCTCCTTAATCACTACAGTCAAATTAAATGCTGGGTTGATTAAATGCAGATCTTGATCATGAGAATATTCAGTTTTAGCAAAATAATATAGGATCATGGTCATATGCAGAACTTCCACATTACTAAACACACCTAAATCCTATTACAGTGAGTGAGCATCTGAACATTCTTCATCTTCATATGTTTTCATTTCTTATCTTGTCCTGCCACCTAATGTTTAGTTTCCAAATCATAAAGCAACACTGTCTTGACGTTGTATTAACCGTTAGCAAGCTACGGGTGGTACGGATCCCCTCCATTACTAGCTTAGTTTTGACGAAAGGTGTCCTGGGCCACCTATAAACAAGGCATGTTTATATGACGTAGCGCAGCCTTATTTGGTAATGCACATAAACTGGGACATGTGCAGATGAAGCCTATTCATTTCCACTTTAGATAGAGGTAATTTTAGTGACACTGAGTCTTTCGGAAGCATGGATATGGACATTTTGAAAGATGGAAAAGTTGAAAATTTGCATGTCCCTTCGGCATATCGCCATGATTGGCGTAGCGACTTCGATGAAATAGTTGGATATATAGGCCTAGCTGATAACATTAGTGCGTTAGACATGTTTTGAGACGTAAGTTGATTTGTATAATAGAATATAGTATTGATCACGCTGCTTTCATGATTTAGATGGTGAATATCGACTGTGTTGGAGCGATAAAAAATGACTAGGTCTTTCTTTCAGATAACGATTTATGGCAAATCTATGGGGTATATTCATTCTTACCAGTGACATTATGATGATTTGACAATGAAACCACATAAATACTATTTGAATTAGGTTTATTTTACAGGGTTCCTACTTCAGAAAATATAAAAACCATAGATAAGTAATTTTTAAAACATTTTTTTTCTTTTATCTGCTATAATTTCTTTATTTTTATGGTGAAAAATCATCTTTACTACTTTCTAATATGTCTGGTATCACACACACATAAAACAATTACACCAATATATGCAGTATTTAATTCTTTATTTATATGTACAAATATTTATTAATTATATCTAACAACAAAAAAGTTATTTAATTTTTAAAACAGCCACAATCAATAACACAAATTCTCAAAAAAGAATTCAGTGGCAGGGGGGAGTTTTTTTAATTTGTAAACACAGCTTGTTAAAGGTTAAAAGATCATGAGTATGGTGTGTTTATTTTATCCATCACACTCCAAATATTTTTTTAATGCTGTGGTATTGGCCATCCTAGCTTTTTTATGTCTTTTCCTGATGCCTGTTCCTTCTGTTTTTGTCAACAATGATACAGACATTTATAATTCACCACTTTAAAATAAATATGTGATCCAATGAGAGAGAGAATACATTGAATTTATGTACATTTGAAGAAAAAAATAAAGTGCCTGCATATGATGGAAAGAGTAAAAGTATTTTTGTCTGATTTTATTTTCTTAATTTCCTTTGTGTATTACATAGTGTATCAGGATATGTTGTTTTTCGTGAATGTGACTGTGTTCCAGATCGTCTGAAAAATCCAGGTAATCTAGTTGTTTCCAAAAAGTGTACATTGACAATTTTCTTCTAATTTTCAGAGCTCTCCATGATTATCTGATGACAGAGGAAATTCTTTCTTACATTGCAAAACACATTGGATGTGAAGATCTAATCTTGACAGAGGTAAAAATTTTAAAAAAAAGGGGGGGGGGGAGTAATTCTATCAACCAAGGGATCTCTCTGTGATCAAGTAGTAGCAGTTTAGAATCCAGTTCACCGCAACCTGTTTACAAAGTGTATTTTTTTTTTTAGATCCCTGGGGATCATTGCTTGAAGGTATTGAGTTACATACTATGGGTGGTACTGGACAGTGCTATTTTGTGTATAGAGAGAGTACATATGAAGTAAATTCTTTCAACCTTTTCAGCCCCATCTCTGTGCTAAGTTGAGGTTTTTTGTAACAGTAAATGAGACATATGATAAATTTGTTGGTAGTATTTTCATCAAACATCTTTAGAAAAGTTCTAAATAACTAACTTTTGTTCACAAATAAATAACAGTAAGTTGTAGAAATAGCATGTATTGCTACGTGCTATAGTTTTATAATCGTTGAGATCAATATTTGTGAGAGATTCCGCCGAAGATGGATATGTCTGGCCAGTGGCACAAATAAAACAACGACACAACACATTTCCATTCTCTGTACTACATCCTGTGGAAATTTAGTAGGACCATGGTCCTGCTACAAGAGAAATCCAGTGGGAGTTTGAGATTGAATGCTGAAGAAGAGACAGATTATATAGTGTATGTTTATATTTATATGAATCTTCTAGCGTTTTCATATTGTTTATGTTTCATCTCTGCTGCATTATCTTTGATTCTCATCATAAACAACAAACTCATACATGAATGTCTATACAGGAACTGCCAGTTTCCAAAGCAACACTCTGTGTCACATTCAAAGCTGTTGTTGGAGCTTTGTTGAAAGATAAGGTATGCCATTTGTTCTTTACATTAATGTTAGAAGCAATTATTTCATTGTCAATATGAGCTGGCTTTGCATGTCATTTACTTATAATGTGTGCCATCGACAACAACAGAATTATGACCTTGTTGATTTATTGTATTAGTAATTGTTCAGTTTGTAGTGATGATAGAATCACTAAATGAGTACAACTTTGTTGTCTATGACAGATGGTGTTTTACTTTCAGCATCAAATTTGTTCTTGCGCTGACATTCTTTTTCATGTAGGCGTCTTCCAGAGCATTTCTCAAGTTCCAGATGACTTTTACTAAGTGTTGCTATAAGATGCATTGCCCTACAGTTAGTTTTCAGTAAAAATTATACCAAAGCGTGAATTATTTCAACACAATGTAAGTAAGGCAGAAAGAGAAGATATAAATTAAAAATTGCTGATAAAATATATTTTTTTTAAACTGCATGTAATAGCTGAACAAGAAAAAAAACATTAAACGCTATAGTAGAAATGGTATGAAAAGCACTGAAGATTGCAGTAAAAATGTCTATCTATATTCTGTGTTCCTTGTTTGCCTTGCGGCATCATGGGTTGAAGAGTTTTCTGGAGATGGCCTTCTTGTGTGCTGTTTGTAAGAAGTTGGCTTCTTTTACATGGTCTGCCACTGGCTTTGTAGCTGTGATGTCTATGTGTCATGGCCATCTGTTACATGCTGTCTGAAAGTGTGGAATACCACTTGATCTATTGTCTCATGATGTGTTCCAATACACAGTAAAAAATGTATGAGTGAAATATGAAAATGTGAAGGAAAGAATAGAAAAGAATGAATAAAAGTGATGTCTAATCTACAAATAACCGCTGGATGATGAAATATTGTTTCAAGATAAGTCTCACAAAGTTAGAGAATCTGGTTTTATCATTTGCATAGTCTAGCATGTCTGATGATACTTTCAATTACTGTAGCTTTCACTCCATCATTAATATTTTCTGTACAAATTTCCTAGACAATTCTTGCATGGGCACATATTGCATAAAAATATATTGTACCACATTAGTGCTTATTCCCCCACCTCATCTTACATGTTCTCAGATGATTCAACATGACTAAATTTCACACTTGGTCATTTTGACTTGGTGAAGACCTACAAGAACTTACTTTAACTTTTTAGGATGTTCATAGCATCTTTCTAATAGTCTGTTTAACCTTTACGACTCTGCGGGCGAGGTCACGCACCCGTAGGACACGCCCCCTTGTGCCTGCGGGCGAGGTCACTCACCATACGATATCGCCCGATTCCCGAGTACGGAACTTCACGAAGTAATGAACAAATGCCGTATAAAGCACGCCAAACGAAGCTAGGATTACGTCACAGTTTAAAGGTCAAATTCCTTTACTCATTACGATTGTAAGAGAGAGAAAGCCGGTTGAATTTGTCAACGCATTTCTAGAGCGACTTTAGCCATTTTCGGCCGTATTTTACTATCAAATTGAGTACCGCGTGGCACGGGTAAGTGATCGTGACTACATGTTCTAATTGTTGTTCTTTGTGTTTAATATGTTGTTATTTGATAAGAATGTTTGTGTATTCATTCAAAAACACAAAAATAATATGTATCAGGGGTGCCACATGTGTGCATGGACAATAATTACGTTGCGTGTCGGCATAGACCTAGTGTTGACCGGACGGACATTATATGCGATTTCTTCACGTTTTATTAGTTTTTTTAGTTCATATTATATTAGTTTGGATATAAAACAATACATATACAATAAGTATAGGTATTTATGAGGATTTTACCAATGTTGCCACACATTGCTCATGTATTAGGGGCGTCAAGAAGATATATTTGCGATTTTGAAAATGACGTTTTCCGTTTTTCCCCCGAATTTTCAACTTCACAACTTGCTCACAACTGTCATATCACACATACAACAACAACAAAAACACGATAATATTCACTATTCATTCCTTTATTTACATGTGCAAAAATTATTTAAATATCTTTAAAAACAAAAAAGTTATTGCGTTTTCAAAACACTCACCATCAACAACGAAAATTTTCCAAAAAGAATCCAGGCCCTGGGGAGAAATTTCTCAATTTAATTCAGAGCCCTAAAGGTTAACACTTGATGGTTTCCACCTGGTCATTTGGCAAAACGTGATGTAATACCGCTAGTCAAGTCATTCCGTCATTGTGTTATAAATGAAAATAGCAACACTAATCTACCTCAGTAAAAGTGGCTGTTGCTGAGATGCACTTACTACAAGTGGGAATAAATTCATAATACACATTAAGTTCTGCACCTTCTGACAGTAGAACACTACCAGTGCATCATTAGTTTATATGGTGGGGAGGGGATAAAGGTTGGATACTTCTTGAACAGACTTCATTGTCTGTATTTGTGTTAGTACTTAATTGTCTGTTTTAGTATTTTACCATTTTTCTTACGAACTCAAACTTCACCTCAGCAGATCATCGTGTTGTAGCCTGTAAAGCACAACACATTCTGTCATGGTTTGCAGCTTGATTTGTGAGTTATTTTGAACCTTCATTGGGACAGGGCAGCTAACCTCATCTCAAAATATCCTTAGTTGACCCTTAAGCCATGCATGACGGTTTTGCTTATCTTTGCCCTGATAACACACATGTCTAGCTTACCTTTTAATACTGAGTGCTAAATTACCATTGAGTTGGGTAGATAGTATATGCAAGAGTATCCGTCATCTGACTTAATATGGCTTATATTGTTGTAAGCTAAAAAAAAATTTAATTAAGTGAGAAAGAAAACTGCAGTAAAACTGTCTACCAGGTGATACATGAAAATTTGTAGAATAACACAAAAATAGTTCAATGTATGTTTTACAAATAGAATAAGTACATAGGATCAATTTTTCGACCACTAAGCTATTCTTAGACAGTTGATAGTTACGGGATTTGGTGTCATGAAATTATAGATGTTTATTAACATGGAGTCGATAAATATTTTCTTTAAATTGCTTGATTTTTATTTTAGACCTCTCCCTGGCATATTATGTTCCTCTCAGGAAAGGATAGTGTGAATTATTTTTTTTTTCAGGATCAAGGGCAGGCAGAGAAATTTGTTCGAGACTTTGTACTCACTCAGTTAGTGGGGAAAGACATTAATGAGATATGGGAGCTCATAAATCCTATGGGGCTTCTAGCAGCAGTACTGGCTTTGAGTGGTCGTGGTTCCCCAGAATCAAGGTGATCTAATCTTATTTCTCTTTAAAAATTGCACATATGATATCAACTATAATTTATTTAACAAACATAATCACTGCAGTATATGTGTAACATTGATATGCGCTAATCTGAAAGCTGAAGTCTCCTGGTATGAAAGAAAGCTCGGAGAAACCACCCCACTGCACTTTGGAAGTAAGAACAAGTTGCTTACAATTCCTTGGGTTAGTAACAAGCAAACAAATCATTCTCTCAGCATTGTCTTTTTCAGCCTCCCTTCATCATTTTATATTGTATCCTTGATTATCGAGTTTAGTTAAGACCTACATTTGCAACTGTGTGAGTAATCCTACACCATCATCCGTCACAGATAGTACCACTGCCTGCAATAGCAGGAAAAGGGTTGTGTTACACAGACCAAGAGCTTTGATTACAATCAAAATTTACTAAAACCTGATGTTATCACTGTGTAGTCTATGAATATTTTTCCTACATTAATGGTGATATTGATGACGAAATAATCCCTTTAGCTATGAGCTAGTAGCTCTTGGTAGCCCATAGCCATAGCCTCTCTGACACAAGCACGGGTTCTTCTTAATTATGTAACTGAGATGACACAACATGTACATTTGTGTGAGAGACATGGTTGTGTAAGGGAGGCTTATGGACGCATGTTTAGCCCCCAGAGGGAGACATTCCAGTGTTCCAGAATCTGACAATTACCATGTCCTGCCGGAGACACAGCACACACATCTGAGCCAACGATATCATCATTCTTCTGTCAGATTTCTTGATACATGCGCAGTGAAGGCACATCTAGCATTCCCTATCACCAAGGAGTCTCCCACAAAGGTGCAATGTCCGCTGTCCTGCATATCGTTCTCATCCATGGGATTATTTGGTAAAAGTAAGAAATGTGACAATGATTTTTTTCACATGTGAAAAATTGTCAGTCTATTTCCCATCTTTCTATTTTTGACATTCCCAGGGAAAAAAGACAGTGGCCCTATTTTTGTGCACCCTGAACTAATACTCTAGGAACAAGTTGCCACCTGTGTGTACCTTGGTGGTAGGTGTAGATCAAAAATAAAGAATACATTAGATTAAGCAAAGGCAGTGCTCAACAAGAAGAAATAGGTTTACCAGTAATATGTGGCATAAATACTGACATAGTAGCGAGTCAGAAACAATGAAAATACCAGAAGAATTTTGTGAGTCGGTAGAAACAATGAAAAGACCAGAAGAATGTTGTGAGTCAGCAGGAACAATGAAAAGACCAGAAGAATGTTGTGAGTCAGCAGGAACAATGAAAAGACCAGAAGAATATTGTGAGTCAGCAGGAACAATGAAAAACCAGAATAATGTGAGTCAGTAGGAACAATGAAAAGACCAGAGTAATGTTGTGAGTCAGCAGGAACAATGAAAAGACCAGAATAATGTGAGTCAGCAGGAACAATGAAAAGACCAGAATAATGTGAGTCAGTAGGAACAATGAAAAGACCAGAATAATGTTGTGAGTCAGCAGGAACAATGAAAAGACCAGAATAATGTGAGTCAGTAGGAACAATGAAAAGACCAGAATAATGTTGTGAGTCAGCAGGAACAATGAAAAGACCAGAATAATGTGAGTCAGCAGGAACAATGAAAAGACCAGAATAATGTGAGTCAGCAGGAACAATGAAAAGACCAGAATAATGTGAGTCAGCAGGAACAATGAAAAGACCAGAATAATGTGAGTCAGCAGGAACAATGAAAAGACCAGAATAATGTGAGTCAGTAGGAACAATGAAAAGACCAGAATAATGTGAGTCAGCAGGAACAATGAAAAGACCAGAATAATGTGAGTCAGTAGGAACAATGAAAAGACCAGAATAATGTGAGTCAGCAGGAACAATGAAAAGACCAGAATAATGTGAGTCAGCAGGAACAATGAAAAGACCAGAATAATGTGAGTCAGCAGGAACAATGAAAAGACCAGAATAATGTGAGTCAGCAGGAACAATGAAAAGACCAGAATAATGTGAGTCAGCAGGAACAATGAAAAGACCAGAATAATGTGAGTCAGCAGGAACAATGAAAAGACCAGAATAATGTGAGTCAGCAGGAACAATGAAAAGACCAGAATAATGTGAGTCAGCAGGAACAATGAAAAGACCAGAATAATGTGAGTCAGCAGGAACAATGAAAAGACCAGAATAATGTGAGTCAGCAGGAACAATGAAAAGACCAGAAGAATGTTGTGAGTCAGCAGGAACAATGAAAAGACCAGAGTAATGTTGTGAATTGTATGAATTGCTTAAAACAAGACTAATGTTGATGTACTGGAAGATGTTATGGTTGGCATTGCTTATCCTGTGTACTTCTTCTTATTCAGAGGTCACTCTCAAACTCCCGCTGGATCTCTCTTGTCTTTTACTAGATTTCCAGCAGGATGTAGTCCAGAGAATGGAAATGCATTGTGCCGCCGTTTCATTTGCACCAATGGAACATCCGTTTTTGGCAACGCTGACATAAGTTTGAGAACAAGTTCAGAAGAAAAATATGAAGATGACATAGAGAAGAAACATATATCTCATTCTTTGCTTGTCTGTGAGTCGTCTTTCTTACAAGTTTCATCATTACTTATTTGCTAAGTTTACTCCTTCTCGAATTGTAATTTTTCCCCCATTAACTTTTCTATTTCAGGTTGTTGTGGAAGTCAGGGGCTAGTACTGTAATGTCTCTCTATTGGGTAGGAATCTACAGTGATAAGCAGCTTGTTGCCAAGTGTGAGTAACTGGAGAGTTGTGCTTAACTCATTTCAGATGTAAAAACGATATATTGTGAATAACACGATCCTGGATGGACGTAAAAACGATATACCGATGTTACATATAGATTCTCTAAATTTGTTTCTATCGTAAATAAATTTGTATTATCTTATTTAGCTGTTTAAAATTTAGAAATATGGTTACTGAAATGTGGTAACTTCGTGATTCAGTGTGTTTAGATGCCAATAACATATTCATTTTAATCAAAATTCCATCAAGTTAGGCTCAGATTTTCTGAAATTAGCAAAATTACTTCATCTTCCACTAGTAAGAAAGCTAAAAAAAATCAGATATTATTATTTTTTGATAGCTGATGTTACTAGGCTTAATTCAAGTGATGAATTAGTTGATTATGACATAGAATACACCATCCTGAACCTGTTGCAAGTTGGAAAAGAAATATACCTAATAATGGTTCGGCCAAAAGAAAAATAGCTAAAAAATCTAGAAATTATCTTACTTCTGCTGTTTCAGATAGTGACAGCAATAAATTTTTGACACTTACAGACAATATGCCTAGGGATGATATTCAATGGGATAAACTCACACTGAATGTGTCTATAGGGTCATCTCTATTTAGATCGACTGCGTCTGGTGTCCAAGCACCATTGAAAATTCATCAGCACTGGACTGTTTGTTTACACTGCTGACAACTGATATTATTGACAGTCTGATTTGATAGCAAATATAAATGCTTATGCAGAGGAGAAAATAAAAAAAGAACCACCAGTGACAAAGAGATCTACATTTTCTACATGGCAAACAATAAACAGAGTATTTTTTTTTTTATTTCTTGCTGTAATAATTGCAAATTTGAACCATAAAGGCTTGCCACCAAAACTAAAGCAAGAACAAACTATCTTCCGAATTCTGAGATGGTTCACAAAGGGAAAATATATTTTGAGTTTCTTGAAAAGACAAAAGAATAAAGCAAAATCCCTTGCAACATAATGACAACACATGGTAATTCCACATATGTACTCAATGTTAATATTAGTTTTGCCACCAAAACTAAAGCAAGAACAAACTATCTTCCGAATTCTGAGATGGTTCACAAAGGGAAAATATATTTTGAGTTTCTTGAAAAGACAAAAGAATAAAGCAAAATCCCTTGCAACATAATGACAACACATGGTAATTCCACATATGTACTCAATGTTAATATATTATTGTGATTAGCCATTACTTTTATTAATAAATGTATACAAAATACTGGCCCACCCTGTATATGTCAAATGGTTTGTGTTGCCAAAAAGAACCTGTAGAGTTATCCTTTCTTGTGTTCAGGTCTGTGGTCATGCTAGATTGTCAATTCTGTTGCCATGAAAACGTCTGCTGTCTTCTCCAGTCTAGAGCATGTTTCCCCTTATTTTTATGCCTCAGCTCTGTATCATCTGGATAGATCTGCCATCTTTGCCGCTTACTGAATATTGGGACGCCTGAAGTATCTATGTTTCTATGAAAGTATCTAAGTATTTATGAAGTATCTAATCTAATGATTCTAAACCACATGGGCATTCATTTTTTATGAGGTATTTAATCGATGGATGTGGTCTTCAGTGCCCATTTTATCTAGCCAATTTCTGAAATTTAAATGACCACTCAAAGTGTAATTATTTTAATTGAACATCATTCTTCATCATCATCATCAGGTGCCATGCCTGCTGGCATTGGCGGTCATGGCTCTCCACAGTATTATGTATCAAGGTTGTTGTTACCTTGCCGTGCCAGGTTGTCAAACTCTCAAATTCTTTCTGACATTGTCGGTCTCTGTTGCCTTCAATTTTGCCTGTTGTGACTATGTTCTCCAAACCTGCCTGTCTCATGAAGTGGCCAAAAAAAAGAAGATTGCCTTTTTCTTATATTGTTCATTAAGGTCTGTTTCGCATTTGACTCTTTCAACACCTCTACATAGTTTTTCTGGCAGTCTATGGTATTTTCAGCATTCTTCTGTAAAACCACATCTCTGTTGCGTCTAATTTCCCACTTTCTAGTTTGTTTATTGTCCAAGACTCGCACCCATATGTTAGTATAGGGTTAGATAGCAATGCAGAACTCTTTCTTACCTCTAATGACAAGGTCATAACACAATATATTTTTCTGAATGTTGTTTTTGCCTCTCCTATTCTGCTTCTTATTTCTGTTGAACTTCTTCCATCTGCTGTAATCATTGTACCTAAATATTTGAATATATATCATTCTTATTTAAGCTAAATAATTTTTGTAACCATTTTGTTTTGTGCAATAAATAAATATATTTGTATGCAAAGCATATTTGCAGTTGAAATAATCCTGGCCAAAACTTGTGGTCATAAGCAAAGAATCGTAAAGCAAATTTGCATTTTAGAACTACTAGCAATGACTTTCTGTTATACTAATTTTATAGAATAAAATTACTTTACAGTGTCATGTGACATATTCTTTCCAAAACTAGTCTTCCTTGTGAATCTCCTGAAATCCCCCCCCCACAGTCTCTGACAGCTTGTTCCCTCTCCTCTATCGACATGTGCATGTATTCCTGAATATCTCTTGTCCAGTGCTGTCTTAGTTGATCGTTGCCTTCTAACACCATCTCCAACAGCTTTCTAACACCACCTCCAACAGCCTTCTAACACCACCTCCAACAGCACTCTCTCCATGCCATCATGTCTTTTCACATGGGCCGAAAAACCCAGCTTCCTTCTTAATATGATGTATACAAACCAGCCTTCTTGCAAATATCTTGCTTTACAGTGAAGACATAAAATGAAAAAGGTGCCGAAAGTACACCTTTACATTGTAAAACCTTCCAATTCTGCTGGTATAACTTATGTACCGGTATATATCTTTTTATGTGTCTTATGTATATCTGATCATACTGGTTGTTATAAATTATGTATATCTGATCATGCTGGTTGTTATAACGTATTTATATCTGATCTTACTGGTTGGTATAATGTATTTATATCTGATCATACTGATTGGTATAACTTATGTATATCTGATCTTACTGGTTGGTATAACTTATGTATTTTTTTTAATGTTTGTTATGCATCTCTGATCATACTGGATGTTATGAAAAAATATGTGTTCTCTGTTGACTTTTCAGCACCTGGGGAAACAGTTCTGATTGCTGAAGAAATGGCTGCAAGGGAAGCAATTAAGAAAGTAATGAAGACAGAAGACAGCAGGCCTCCATTAATTTTGGGTGTGATGGCAGATTATTTGAAACTAGACTACAAAAGGAAGAATCTTAGTGCAGAAGAAGTGATTCAGAAATACTTTAGTCATGGAATACATGATGTGAAAGCTTCTTCTTAGTGCTTGCTTGAATTGTCATTGTTGTCATATTCATTCATGTATCTGAATGTTTGAGATAGTGTGTGGACTGATACTGTTTGGATTGTTATATTCTTGTATCTGAATGTTTGAGATAGTGTGTGGACTGATACTGTGTGGATTGTCATATTCTTGTATCTGAATGTTTGAGATAGTGTGTGGACTGATACTGTTTGGATTGTAATATTCTTGTATCTGAATGTTTGAGATAGTGTGTGGACTGATACTGTTTAGATTGTCATATTCATGTATCTGAATGTTTTGATGACACCTCAATAGCACTGTTTCTCTGAAAGAGAGCACACCAGTGACTGTTTGATATAGAGATACAAGATTGAAAATGGAGATGGATAGAACAAGTCCTCAGAAGGAAGCCTGATAATATAGCTAAATAATTACTGGACTGGAACCTGCATTGAAAGAAAAGAGTTGGCATGCTGAGAAACGCCTGGTAAAGAACAGTGTAGAAAAATACTAAATAAATTACAACCTCATGTGGACAGTTGAAGATAACAACGATGCACAGACATCATTAGAACTAATATCACAGAAGAATAATGTGTCACTATTCCTGTTTTAACTTTCATTTTGAGCATGGATTTGCCCCAGTTGGTCTAATTGCTGAAGAATCATAACAAAAGCAATAATGTACTGTACAATAATGTACTGCGAAGTGGTACAGAGCGCATCTGTGACGGCAAAGGTACAGAGTTCGTTCCTCACCACAGGCAATTGTGCATCCGGACCGTTCAGAAAGCAATGGCAACCTACTGAACGTATTTATATTGCCTAGAAAAGAACCACAGCCAACAAATGCTGGGTTGATAGCTACGTCCTGGATAGGATATGCTACCAATTTTTTTTTTATTGTACATATAAGCTCTTTATCTTCAGAAAAAAAATTACTGAGTTTCGAGAACAAATGTCTTCGTAGGATAACACACCCATCGGAATTCAAATCGAATGATAAAATCAGAGAAGAGACACATCAAAATTTCATCACAGATATCAGAAAACGCTGTTGTCCAGGCATGTCCTACGCGCAGACACCAACAGAATACACCACCAATCTCTTGAATGGATACCTACAGACAAAAGAAACACTCAGAAGAACAATACTTAGAGAAAATAAAACAACCAATATTCATACTATTCAAGAACTGCACAGAATAGCTTTGAACAGACATAATTTGAGAGATCTGCCTTATGCGCTAACTTCAGCGCAAAAGGAAAATGAATGAATGAATTGTATATTTTGTAGTTGTTTGATTGATATAGTGCTTTACCATTGAAAAATGTGAGTTATGTACTATATGTATAGCATTACATAATTATATTGTGTTTACACATTTATTTTTGATCTTCCTTGTTGAATTTTTTTTTGCATTGTGACCTTGATAGCTTGCAGCAATACTAAAGGCGGAACACAAACTTAGTCGAAACAAAAGGTGCAAATGTCACAGAACTTTGAACTGTTACCAATACTTACCCATTAAAGTTCCAATGAAAGAAAAAAGCAAAAGATTGAAACAATTTTAATGATGATGAAATATCCCCTTTAGCTGACTTCAGATAGCTCTTAAAGGGCCATAATCAATCAATCAATAAAACCCATAACCCTTCAGGGTTGTAGGGGTACCACATTGGAAGCTTCAGCACACAGAGTCCTCCAGCGAATTCTATCCTCAGCGATGCGGATGAGTGTGGAAATATCTATACCTGTCCATTCCTTGATGTTGTCTGTCCATGTCTTTATTTGACCTCCTCTGCTTCTTCTGCCCTCGACAGTTCCCTGCAGTTTTGTTTTTGACAAGGAATCGTGCCTGCATACATGTCCGAACCATGCTAGTTTTCGTCGTTTCACTATTGAAAGCAATGGCTCCTGGACACCTGCACACATCTCTACTTTATTTCTTACGTACACATTGGTCTTATGTTCCCTATAGGAAATTCGTAGAATTCTTCTGTAGCATTTATACTCGAAAGCCTGTAATCTTCTCCATGTCCGCAGTGAGTGTCCAACTCTCACAACCATACAACACAACGGAAAGCACCAGCGACCTATACAGTTTGATTTTCACTCCAACACTGATGTTGCTTTTCCAAATCACAGTTAGCCTTGACAAGGACGCTAAAGCCATCTCCAGCCTTATTTTTAGTTCTGCTTTGCATAATAGCCATAATAGGTCCTCCTCATTGAGTAACTGAAGGGGCACTCAAATGTATGCAGTTTGCTGTCTCAAAGGAATGGTTGTATTGAGATTTATGGATGCATGTTTAGTCCCCGAATGAAGACATTCCAGTCTGGCAGGATCATCACGTCCTGCCAGGAGTAGGATATGTCTGGGCCAACTAGCTCATCATTCTTCCATCAGATCTGTTGAACCAGCTGCAATGATGGCACACTTAGCATTCGCTATCACCTTGGACTGTCACAAAATCACTGTGGTACAATGTTTACTGGCCTGCATCTCTCCATTATCAATGGGGACCATTTGACAAAAGACATGTAAGAAATCAAGGCAAGGCATGCAGTGACTGACATTTTCACAATTGACACGTTGTCCTCCCATTCCCCCAACTTTCCTTAGTCGCATCCTACGACCTGCCTGGAAAGAAGACTAGCCCTATCTATGCACCCTGAACTTGAAGGTTATGACACAGGCATAACAATATTAATAAAGATATGAAAGTTAGTGGGTATCTGTGACTGTCAATAGTGATACAGACCACAGCAAGAAAGTTAAGCATGCTTGACAGTGTTTAGCTTTGATGTTGGTGACCAGGATGTAAATAAAAGAACCAGTTCTTCCATACGACTGGCCTATTATTGATATGGTTACAGAAGTCCATCGTTCAGTGGAAGTGTTAAAATACGTTGGGTGTATTAGTTACCACCTTCGAAGTCAGATATGGCTTGCCATTGGTGCAAATAAAGCAATGACACAACACATTTCCATTCACTGGACTTCATCCTTCTTGAAATCTCATACGGAGATCCTGTAAGAGTTTCAGAACGAATGCCCAAAAGAGAATTTGAACAGGATATCTCGATCAAGTTCAAAGACTAATGCTCCAGATGTGAGGATGTATTTAACTCCAGATGTGGGGCGTAATTTTAACATCAGATGTGGGGATGTAATTTTAGCTTCATATGTGGGGTGTAATTAACTCTAGATGTGGGGGTGTAATTGAATTCCAAGGGGGAATGTTTTTAAAAACAGACAATAAAATGCCAATCTTTTCCTTGAGACACTACGGCGAATAAATAATAGGGACTCCCAAATTTTCTTCTTTGTGAATGTTTGTTGGTGAAAAGAAAAATAAGGAAACAGGATATCTATCTGTAGGACTGACAGGTATTGATTCCACATGGCTGAATCATGCCAAATCAATATATGTTGCGGTTCTCAGACGCTTGTCTGTTCTAGTCATCTGAGAAGCACGACTTAATTGCCATCACTGAATATCATGGGCACCTCGATGGCTAGTGCCTCTTAAGTGGTCATCAATAGGATTACAAGTCTGGTTTTTTTATGCTGTACAGATGTTCACAAATCCAACTGCAAGTCTCCTACCTGGCGAACATGGCCAGTGTCAATAGACATTCTTAATCCGTTTTTCACCATCACCTGCAAACATAGTAAAGTCTATGTCACCCAGGCCTCGTCTGTCACATTCCCCAATGCCACGTTCACCATTGAAGAGAGTTTCACATGTAAGTCATCTAAGCGTTGCAATGTGATGTACATAGGCAAGACTGGTAGGAGGTTTGCAGAACCATCAGGGTGCACATGATATTAAGTTGTGCTTCTCAGATGACCGAACACGACATGTGCTTGAGAACTGCTACATCTATTAATTTGCGGCCCTTTGGGGTCATTGCTGCTAATCCTACGGATGAATATCTTTTTGTTTTGTCTATATTTGGATGTCTATTTTCTGTTCGTATTGTTTCACATCTGACTTAGTTTGTTTCTCCACCTGATTATTTCTATATATAACTCTGCTACGTTAACATCAATAGTGCTGTTCCTACTCAACATATGTTGTGAATGTGCTCTTGATAAAGGCCGTTTGGTCAAAACATCGATTTGTGTGTATTACCAGTGAGCAACTAAATTTCATATCCCTGTTCCGCATCAGACACTGATAATTCTCTGATAACATATTTGCGCTTGGACATACAGGTGTCCTGGGAAATGAACAGACAGGCATTCTGGTATAGCGATAGTGCAGACCGGACAAGCAGTGGACCAAGCTGTTGTTCTTAATGCGCCTAGTAACATAGGACAAGCAGTGCACCAAGCTGTTGTTCTTAATGCGCCTAGTAACATAGGACAAGCTGTTCTTAATGCGCCTAGTAACATAGGACAAGCAGTGGACCAAACTGTTCTTAATGCACCTAGTAACATAGGACAAGCAGTGGACCAAGCTGTTGTTCTTAATGCGCCTAGTAACATAGGACAAGCAACAGATGTAACAAATGCTTTTGAATCTGCAACCCTAAACAGGCTACAGGAACACCATGTCAAGAGGGGTGTGGCTAAATAAGATCGTTATGAGGGTAATCAGAGGACCGTAAGTAATTGCCTCCTTCCACTCTTACATATATACGTATTCATGCAGCGTTTGCAGACGACGTTACGGGACACACATGTGAGACTATTCAATTGTGAAGGTGGCTTTGGGGAAAGTGACAGGCCGGTTCTGTGTGACAGGTACGGGTGTAGCATTTTTTGCGCTTGCAGTCCACGTTGCCAACATTTCTGGGGAAGTCAGGCTTGAAATGTCTCCGGACCAGTAGATCCCTGGGCTTCTTGTCACGTCTGTAATCAACCAGACGGGGGTAGCAAAACACAACTGGCGTCCTAGGATACAGCTGGAGTTCACTTCCTTTGCTAATGAGTCATCCTCTTCAGGTTCCGTCTCCGCAACGAAGGTTGGCTGCAACAGACCTCCAACATCCTTTGCCTCTTGTTGTGGTGGTGCACTCTGCTAGACTAACCTGTTCATCCTGTTATGTTACTCTCCCGCTTGTATATCTGCCTACCTCTTGCTCACTTCCATTCCCTCAAGTAAGGTCTTCAACAGGGTGTCATGTCTTTTAATGTGTCCAAAATATTGTATGTGGCTGATCTCTATTTCGCGTAATAATTCTTTCTTCATATTAAGTGCTGTTAGAACCTTTTTTACTCTCTTTTTCCATAATGTTCTTCCTATTGTTTTATATATTCACATGTCACGAGCATCATTAATGTCTTCTAATTAGCAAAATAATTAGAAAACAAAACAAAAATGTGTAAACATAAACGGAACAATCATTTATTTTATGAGGGGATAGCGCGAACGCAGTCCCCCTTACGAAAAAATTACGCACTCGAGTCGCCCACATTTGGGGCGATCGCAGGGGTCAACCCAACCGTAGTGCAATGGAAGGGCCTCACCCTGGGAGCACCGCCTTCGTGATCACGGTTTCTCCTGTGCCAGGTAAGTATGCTTTTACATGAAATAAACGTACGGGCCATTCCTCGGAATCAATCGAATCGGTGTGGCAAATTAATATATAACATACTAAAGTAGTAATTCAAAAATATGTTGTTACACTGCTAATTTATCCGAAATTTCCCGGAGAAATATAATTATAGAAATATATCAATTAGATTTTGATAATATGTCTTTCCTACAGCTTGTTATTTTGCATACATTCATTTCACATGATATCATGTGAGTTGTTTCCCTTATGCTAACATTCAATACGATATTTATATTATAATACGACAATCAGTATAAGGTAACTGTGTGAAACCTAAGTAACACACCGGTTGTTGTTTTTTTTCAAATGTTCCACTAAGACACTACGGGGTTATAATTAGCAAACAAGAAAACATACAAATTACAGTTAATGTTTTGTGTATTGTAATTTGTATGTCATCTTGTTTGCTCATTAAAACTCCCTAGTTTTAGTGATAGTCAGTGATTGTCGTGTCTTGGTGGAACATTTTTTTAAACCTGTGTTTTACGTAAGTAATTGCCTCCTTCCAGTCTTACATATATACGTATTCGTGCAGCGTTTGCAGACGACGTTACGGGACACACATGTGAGACTATTCAATTGTGAAGGTGGCTTTGGGGAAAGTGACAGGCCGGTTCTGTGTGACAGGTACGGGTGTAGCATTTTTTGCGCTTGCAGTCCACGTTGCCAACATTTCTGGGGAAGTCAGGCTTGAAATGTCTCCGGACCAGTAGATCCCTGGGCTTCTTGTCACGTCTGTAATCAACCAGACGGGGGTAGCAAAACACAACTGGCGTCCTAGGATACAGCTGGAGTTCACTTCCTTTGCTGATGAGTCATCCTCTTCAGGTTCCGTCTCCGCAACGAAGGTTGGCTGCAACAGACCTCCAACATCCTTTGCCTCTTGTTGTGGTGGTGCACTCAGCTAGACTAACCTGTTCATCCTGTTATGTTACTCTCCCGCTTGTATATCTGCCTACCTCTTGCTCACTTCCATTCCCTCAAGTAAGGTCTTCAACAGGGTGCCATGTCTTTTAATGTGTCCAAAATATTGTATGTGGCTGATCTCTATTTCGCGTAATAATTCTTTCTTCATATTAAGTGCTGTTAGAACATTTTTTACTCTCTTTTTCCGTAATGTTCTTCCTATTGTTTTATATATTCACATGTCACGAGCATCATTAATGTCTTCTAATTAGCAAAATAATTAGAAAACAAAACAAAAATGTGTAACCATAAACGGAACAATCATTTATTTTATGAGGGGATAGCGCGAACGCAGTCCCCCTTACGAAAAAATTACGCACTCGAGTCGCCCACATTTGGGGCGATCGCAGGGGTCAACCCAACCGTAGTGCAATGGAAGGGCCTCACCCTGGGAGCACCGCCTTCGTGATCACGGTTTCTCCTGTGCCAGGTAAGTATGCTTTTACATGAAATAAACGTACGGGCCATTCCTCGGAATCAATCGAATCGGTGTGGCAAATTAATATATAACATACTAAAGTAGTAATTCAAAAATATGTTGTTACACTGCTAATTTATCCGAAATTTCTCGGAGAAATATAATTATAGAAATATATCAATTAGATTTTGATAATATGTCTTTCCTACAGCTTGTTATTTTGCATACATTCATTTCACATGATATCATGTGAGTTGTTTCCCTTATGCTAACATTCAATACGATATTTATATTATAATACGACAATCAGTATAAGGTAACTGTGTGAAACCTAAGTAACACACCGGTTGTTGTTTTTTTTCAAATGTTCCACTAAGACACTACGGGGTTATAATTAGCAAACAAGAAAACATACAAATTACAGTTAATGTTTTGTGTATTGTAATTTGTATGTCATCTTGTTTGCTCATTAAAACTCCCTAGTTTTAGTGATAGTCAGTGATTGTCGTGTCTTGGTGGAACATTTTTTTAAACCTGTGTTTTACGTAAGTAATTGCCTCCTTCCAGTCTTACATATATACGTATTCGTGCAGCGTTTGCAGACGACGTTACGGGACACACATGTGAGACTATTCAATTGTGAAGGTGGCTTTGGGGAAAGTGACAGGCCGGTTCTGTGTGACAGGTACGGGTGTAGCATTTTTTGCGCTTGCAGTCCACGTTGCCAACATTTCTGGGGAAGTCAGGCTTGAAATGTCTCCGGACCAGTAGATCCCTGGGCTTCTTGTCACGTCTGTAATCAACCAGACGGGGGTAGCAAAACACAACTGGCGTCCTAGGATACAGCTGGAGTTCACTTCCTTTGCTGATGAGTCATCCTCTTCAGGTTCCGTCTCCGCAACGAAGGTTGGCTGCAACAGACCTCCAACATCCTTTGCCTCTTGTTGTGGTGGTGCACTCAGCTAGACTAACCTGTTCATCCTGTTATGTTACTCTCCCGCTTGTATATCTGCCTACCTCTTGCTCACTTCCATTCCCTCAAGTAAGGTCTTCAACAGGGTGCCATGTCTTTTAATGTGTCCAAAATATTGTATGTGGCTGATCTCTATTTCGCGTAATAATTCTTTCTTCATATTAAGTGCTGTTAGAACATTTTTTACTCTCTTTTTCCGTAATGTTCTTCCTATTGTTTTATATATTCACATGTCACGAGCATCATTAATGTCTTCTAATTAGCAAAATAATTAGAAAACAAAACAAAAATGTGTAACCATAAACGGAACAATCATTTATTTTATGAGGGGATAGCGCGAACGCAGTCCCCCTTACGAAAAAATTACGCACTCGAGTCGCCCACATTTGGGGCGATCGCAGGGGTCAACCCAACCGTAGTGCAATGGAAGGGCCTCACCCTGGGAGCACCGCCTTCGTGATCACGGTTTCTCCTGTGCCAGGTAAGTATGCTTTTACATGAAATAAACGTACGGGCCATTCCTCGGAATCAATCGAATCGGTGTGGCAAATTAATATATAACATACTAAAGTAGTAATTCAAAAATATGTTGTTACACTGCTAATTTATCCGAAATTTCCCGGAGAAATATAATTATAGAAATATATCAATTAGATTTTGATAATATGTCTTTCCTACAGCTTGTTATTTTGCATACATTCATTTCACATGATATCATGTGAGTTGTTTCCCTTATGCTAACATTCAATACGATATTTATATTATAATACGACAATCAGTATAAGGTAACTGTGTGAAACCTAAGTAACACACCGGTTGTTGTTTTTTTTCAAATGTTCCACTAAGACACTACGGGGTTATAATTAGCAAACAAGAAAACATACAAATTACAGTTAATGTTTTGTGTATTGTAATTTGTATGTCATCTTGTTTGCTCATTAAAACTCCCTAGTTTTAGTGATAGTCTGTGATTGTCGTGTCTTGGTGGAACATTTTTTTAAACCTGTGTTTTACGTAAGTAATTGCCTCCTTCCAGTCTTACATATATACGTATTCGTGCAGCGTTTGCAGACGACGTTACGGGACACACATGTGAGACTATTCAATTGTGAAGGTGGCTTTGGGGAAAGTGACAGGCCGGTTCTGTGTGACAGGTACGGGTGTAGCATTTTTTGCGCTTGCAGTCCACGTTGCCAACATTTCTGGGGAAGTCAGGCTTGAAATGTCTCCGGACCAGTAGATCCCTGGGCTTCTTGTCACGTCTGTAATCAACCAGACGGGGGTAGCAAAACACAACTGGCGTCCTAGGATACAGCTGGAGTTCACTTCCTTTGCTGATGAGTCATCCTCTTCAGGTTCCGTCTCCGCAACGAAGGTTGGCTGCAACAGACCTCCAACATCCTTTGCCTCTTGTTGTGGTGGTGCACTCTGCTAGACTAACCTGTTCATCCTGTTATGTTACTCTCCCGCTTGTATATCTGCCTACCTCTTGCTCACTTCCATTCCCTCAAGTAAGGTCTTCAACAGGGTGGCATGTCTTTTAATGTGTCCACAATATTGTATGTGGCTGATCTCTATTTCGCGTAATAATTCTTTCTTCATATTAAGTGCTGTTAGAACATTTTTTACTCTCTTTTTCCGTAATGTTCTTCCTATTGTTTTATATATTCACATGTCACGAGCATCATTAATGTCTTCTAATTAGCAAAATAATTAGAAAACAAAACAAAAATGTGTAACCATAAACGGAACAATCATTTATTTTATGAGGGGATAGCGCGAACGCAGTCCCCCTTACGAAAAAATTACGCACTCGAGTCGCCCACATTTGGGGCGATCGCAGGGGTCAACCCAACCGTAGTGCAATGGAAGGGCCTCACCCTGGGAGCACCGCCTTCGTGATCACGGTTTCTCCTGTGCCAGGTAAGTATGCTTTTACATGAAATAAACGTACGGGCCATTCCTCGGAATCAATCGAATCGGTGTGGCAAATTAATATATAACATACTAAAGTAGTAATTCAAAAATATGTTGTTACACTGCTAATTTATCCGAAATTTCCCGGAGAAATATAATTATAGAAATATATCAATTAGATTTTGATAATATGTCTTTCCTACAGCTTGTTATTTTGCATACATTCATTTCACATGATATCATGTGAGTTGTTTCCCTTATGCTAACATTCAATACGATATTTATATTATAATACGACAATCAGTATAAGGTAACTGTGTGAAACCTAAGTAACACACCGGTTGTTGTTTTTTTTCAAATGTTCCACTAAGACACTACGGGGTTATAATTAGCAAACAAGAAAACATACAAATTACAGTTAATGTTTTGTGTATTGTAATTTGTATGTCATCTTGTTTGCTCATTAAAACTCCCTAGTTTTAGTGATAGTCTGTGATTGTCGTGTCTTGGTGGAACATTTTTTTAAACCTGTGTTTTACGTAAGTAATTGCCTCCTTCCAGTCTTACATATATACGTATTCGTGCAGCGTTTGCAGACGACGTTACGGGACACACATGTGAGACTATTCAATTGTGAAGGTGGCTTTGGGGAAAGTGACAGGCCGGTTCTGTGTGACAGGTACGGGTGTAGCATTTTTTGCGCTTGCAGTCCACGTTGCCAACATTTCTGGGGAAGTCAGGCTTGAAATGTCTCCGGACCAGTAGATCCCTGGGCTTCTTGTCACGTCTGTAATCAACCAGACGGGGGTAGCAAAACACAACTGGCGTCCTAGGATACAGCTGGAGTTCACTTCCTTCGCTGATGAGTCATCCTCTTCAGGTTCCGTCTCCGCAACGAAGGTTGGCTGCAACAGACCTCCAACATCCTTTGCCTCTTGTTGTGGTGGTGCACTCTGCTAGACTAACCTGTTCATCCTGTTATGTTACTCTCCCGCTTGTATATCTGCCTACCTCTTGCTCACTTCCATTCCCTCAAGTAAGGTCTTCAACAGGGTGGCATGTCTTTTAATGTGTCCACAATATTGTATGTGGCTGATCTCTATTTCGCGTAATAATTCTTTCTTCATATTAAGTGCTGTTAGAACATTTTTTACTCTCTTTTTCCGTAATGTTCTTCCTATTGTTTTATATATTCACATGTCACGAGCATCATTAATGTCTTCTAATTAGCAAAATAATTAGAAAACAAAACAAAAATGTGTAACCATAAACGGAACAATCATTTATTTTATGAGGGGATAGCGCGAACGCAGTCCCCCTTACGAAAAAATTACGCACTCGAGTCGCCCACATTTGGGGCGATTGCAGGGGTCAACCCAACCGTAGTGCAATGGAAGGGCCTCACCCTGGGAGCACCGCCTTCGTGATCACGGTTTCTCCTGTGCCAGGTAAGTATGCTTTTACATGAAATAAACGTACGGGCCATTCCTCGGAATCAATCGAATCGGTGTGGCACATTAATATATAACATACTAAAGTAGTAATTCAAAAATATGTTGTTACACTGCTAATTTATCCGAAATTTCCCGGAGAAATATAATTATAGAAATATATCAATTAGATTTTGATAATATGTCTTTCCTACAGCTTGTTATTTTGCATACATTCATTTCACATGATATCATGTGAGTTGTTTCCCTTATGCTAACATTCAATACGATATTTATATTATAATACGACAATCAGTATAAGGTAACTGTGTGAAACCTAAGTAACACACCGGTTGTTGTTTTTTTTCAAATGTTCCACTAAGACACTACGGGGTTATAATTAGCAAACAAGAAAACATACAAATTACAGTTAATGTTTTGTGTATTGTAATTTGTATGTCATCTTGTTTGCTCATTAAAACTCCCTAGTTTTAGTGATAGTCTGTGATTGTCGTGTCTTGGTGGAACATTTTTTTAAACCTGTGTTTTACGTAAGTAATTGCCTCCTTCCAGTCTTACATATATACGTATTCGTGCAGCGTTTGCAGACGACGTTACGGGACACACATGTGAGACTATTCAATTGTGAAGGTGGCTTTGGGGAAAGTGACAGGCCGGTTCTGTGTGACAGGTACGGGTGTAGCATTTTTTGCGCTTGCAGTCCACGTTGCCAACATTTCTGGGGAAGTCAGGCTTGAAATGTCTCCGGACCAGTAGATCCCTGGGCTTCTTGTCACGTCTGTAATCAACCAGACGGGGGTAGCAAAACACAACTGGCGTCCTAGGATACAGCTGGAGTTCACTTCCTTTGCTGATGAGTCATCCTCTTCAGGTTCCGTCTCCGCAACGAAGGTTGGCTGCAACAGACCTCCAACATCCTTTGCCTCTTGTTGTGGTGGTGCACTCTGCTAGACTAACCTGTTCATCCTGTTATGTTACTCTCCCGCTTGTATATCTGCCTACCTCTTGCTCACTTCCATTCCCTCAAGTAAGGTCTTCAACAGGGTGGCATGTCTTTTAATGTGTCCACAATATTGTATGTGGCTGATCTCTATTTCGCGTAATAATTCTTTCTTCATATTAAGTGCTGTTAGAACATTTTTTACTCTCTTTTTCCGTAATGTTCTTCCTATTGTTTTATATATTCACATGTCACGAGCATCATTAATGTCTTCTAATTAGCAAAATAATTAGAAAACAAAACAAAAATGTGTAACCATAAACGGAACAATCATTTATTTTATGAGGGGATAGCGCGAACGCAGTCCCCCTTACGAAAAAATTACGCACTCGAGTCGCCCACATTTGGGGCGATCGCAGGGGTCAACCCAACCGTAGTGCAATGGAAGGGCCTCACCCTGGGAGCACCGCCTTCGTGATCACGGTTTCTCCTGTGCCAGGTAAGTATGCTTTTACATGAAATAAACGTACGGGCCATTCCTCGGAATCAATCGAATCGGTGTGGCACATTAATATATAACATACTAAAGTAGTAATTCAAAAATATGTTGTTACACTGCTAATTTATCCGAAATTTCCCGGAGAAATATAATTATAGAAATATATCAATTAGATTTTGATAATATGTCTTTCCTACAGCTTGTTATTTTGCATACATTCATTTCACATGATATCATGTGAGTTGTTTCCCTTATGCTAACATTCAATACGATATTTATATTATAATACGACAATCAGTATAAGGTAACTGTGTGAAACCTAAGTAACACACCGGTTGTTGTTTTTTTTCAAATGTTCCACTAAGACACTACGGGGTTATAATTAGCAAACAAGAAAACATACAAATTACAGTTAATGTTTTGTGTATTGTAATTTGTATGTCATCTTGTTTGCTCATTAAAACTCCCTAGTTTTAGTGATAGTCTGTGATTGTCGTGTCTTGGTGGAACATTTTTTTAAACCTGTGTTTTACGTAAGTAATTGCCTCCTTCCAGTCTTACATATATACGTATTCGTGCAGCGTTTGCAGACGACGTTACGGGACACACATGTGAGACTATTCAATTGTGAAGGTGGCTTTGGGGAAAGTGACAGGCCGGTTCTGTGTGACAGGTACGGGTGTAGCATTTTTTGCGCTTGCAGTCCACGTTGCCAACATTTCTGGGGAAGTCAGGCTTGAAATGTCTCCGGACCAGTAGATCCCTGGGCTTCTTGTCACGTCTGTAATCAACCAGACGGGGGTAGCAAAACACAACTGGCGTCCTAGGATACAGCTGGAGTTCACTTCCTTTGCTGATGAGTCATCCTCTTCAGGTTCCGTCTCCGCAACGAAGGTTGGCTGCAACAGACCTCCAACATCCTTTGCCTCTTGTTGTGGTGGTGCACTCTGCTAGACTAACCTGTTCATCCTGTTATGTTACTCTCCCGCTTGTATATCTGCCTACCTCTTGCTCACTTCCATTCCCTCAAGTAAGGTCTTCAACAGGGTGGCATGTCTTTTAATGTGTCCACAATATTGTATGTGGCTGATCTCTATTTCGCGTAATAATTCTTTCTTCATATTAAGTGCTGTTAGAACATTTTTTACTCTCTTTTTCCGTAATGTTCTTCCTATTGTTTTATATATTCACATGTCACGAGCATCATTAATGTCTTCTAATTAGCAAAATAATTAGAAAACAAAACAAAAATGTGTAACCATAAACGGAACAATCATTTATTTTATGAGGGGATAGCGCGAACGCAGTCCCCCTTACGAAAAAATTACGCACTCGAGTCGCCCACATTTGGGGCGATTGCAGGGGTCAACCCAACCGTAGTGCAATGGAAGGGCCTCACCCTGGGAGCACCGCCTTCGTGATCACGGTTTCTCCTGTGCCAGGTAAGTATGCTTTTACATGAAATAAACGTACGGGCCATTCCTCGGAATCAATCGAATCGGTGTGGCACATTAATATATAACATACTAAAGTAGTAATTCAAAAATATGTTGTTACACTGCTAATTTATCCGAAATTTCCCGGAGAAATATAATTATAGAAATATATCAATTAGATTTTGATAATATGTCTTTCCTACAGCTTGTTATTTTGCATACATTCATTTCACATGATATCATGTGAGTTGTTTCCCTTATGCTAACATTCAATACGATATTTATATTATAATACGACAATCAGTATAAGGTAACTGTGTGAAACCTAAGTAACACACCGGTTGTTGTTTTTTTTCAAATGTTCCACTAAGACACTACGGGGTTATAATTAGCAAACAAGAAAACATACAAATTACAGTTAATGTTTTGTGTATTGTAATTTGTATGTCATCTTGTTTGCTCATTAAAACTCCCTAGTTTTAGTGATAGTCTGTGATTGTCGTGTCTTGGTGGAACATTTTTTTAAACCTGTGTTTTACGTAAGTAATTGCCTCCTTCCAGTCTTACATATATACGTATTCGTGCAGCGTTTGCAGACGACGTTACGGGACACACATGTGAGACTATTCAATTGTGAAGGTGGCTTTGGGGAAAGTGACAGGCCGGTTCTGTGTGACAGGTACGGGTGTAGCATTTTTTGCGCTTGCAGTCCACGTTGCCAACATTTCTGGGGAAGTCAGGCTTGAAATGTCTCCGGACCAGTAGATCCCTGGGCTTCTTGTCACGTCTGTAATCAACCAGACGGGGGTAGCAAAACACAACTGGCGTCCTAGGATACAGCTGGAGTTCACTTCCTTTGCTGATGAGTCATCCTCTTCAGGTTCCGTCTCCGCAACGAAGGTTGGCTGCAACAGACCTCCAACATCCTTTGCCTCTTGTTGTGGTGGTGCACTCTGCTAGACTAACCTGTTCATCCTGTTATGTTACTCTCCCGCTTGTATATCTGCCTACCTCTTGCTCACTTCCATTCCCTCAAGTAAGGTCTTCAACAGGGTGGCATGTCTTTTAATGTGTCCACAATATTGTATGTGGCTGATCTCTATTTCGCGTAATAATTCTTTCTTCATATTAAGTGCTGTTAGAACATTTTTTACTCTCTTTTTCCGTAATGTTCTTCCTATTGTTTTATATATTCACATGTCACGAGCATCATTAATGTCTTCTAATTAGCAAAATAATTAGAAAACAAAACAAAAATGTGTAACCATAAACGGAACAATCATTTATTTTATGAGGGGATAGCGCGAACGCAGTCCCCCTTACGAAAAAATTACGCACTCGAGTCGCCCACATTTGGGGCGATCGCAGGGGTCAACCCAACCGTAGTGCAATGGAAGGGCCTCACCCTGGGAGCACCGCCTTCGTGATCACGGTTTCTCCTGTGCCAGGTAAGTATGCTTTTACATGAAATAAACGTACGGGCCATTCCTCGGAATCAATCGAATCGGTGTGGCACATTAATATATAACATACTAAAGTAGTAATTCAAAAATATGTTGTTACACTGCTAATTTATCCGAAATTTCCCGGAGAAATATAATTATAGAAATATATCAATTAGATTTTGATAATATGTCTTTCCTACAGCTTGTTATTTTGCATACATTCATTTCACATGATATCATGTGAGTTGTTTCCCTTATGCTAACATTCAATACGATATTTATATTATAATACGACAATCAGTATAAGGTAACTGTGTGAAACCTAAGTAACACACCGGTTGTTGTTTTTTTTCAAATGTTCCACTAAGACACTACGGGGTTATAATTAGCAAACAAGAAAACATACAAATTACAGTTAATGTTTTGTGTATTGTAATTTGTATGTCATCTTGTTTGCTCATTAAAACTCCCTAGTTTTAGTGATAGTCTGTGATTGTCGTGTCTTGGTGGAACATTTTTTTAAACCTGTGTTTTACGTAAGTAATTGCCTCCTTCCAGTCTTACATATATACGTATTCGTGCAGCGTTTGCAGACGACGTTACGGGACACACATGTGAGACTATTCAATTGTGAAGGTGGCTTTGGGGAAAGTGACAGGCCGGTTCTGTGTGACAGGTACGGGTGTAGCATTTTTTGCGCTTGCAGTCCACGTTGCCAACATTTCTGGGGAAGTCAGGCTTGAAATGTCTCCGGACCAGTAGATCCCTGGGCTTCTTGTCACGTCTGTAATCAACCAGACGGGGGTAGCAAAACACAACTGGCGTCCTAGGATACAGCTGGAGTTCACTTCCTTTGCTGATGAGTCATCCTCTTCAGGTTCCGTCTCCGCAACGAAGGTTGGCTGCAACAGACCTCCAACATCCTTTGCCTCTTGTTGTGGTGGTGCACTCTGCTAGACTAACCTGTTCATCCTGTTATGTTACTCTCCCGCTTGTATATCTGCCTACCTCTTGCTCACTTCCATTCCCTCAAGTAAGGTCTTCAACAGGGTGGCATGTCTTTTAATGTGTCCAAAATATTGTATGTGGCTGATCTCTATTTCGCGTAATAATTCTTTCTTCATATTAAGTGCTGTTAGAACATTTTTTACTCTCTTTTTCCGTAATGTTCTTCCTATTGTTTTATATATTCACATGTCACGAGCATCATTAATGTCTTCTAATTAGCAAAATAATTAGAAAACAAAACAAAAATGTGTAACCATAAACGGAACAATCATTTATTTTATGAGGGGATAGCGCGAACGCAGTCCCCCTTACGAAAAAATTACGCACTCGAGTCGCCCACATTTGGGGCGATCGCAGGGGTCAACCCAACCGTAGTGCAATGGAAGGGCCTCACCCTGGGAGCATCGCCTTCGTGATCACGGTTTCTCCTGTGCCAGGTAAGTATGCTTTTACATGAAATAAACGTACGGGCCATTCCTCGGAATCAATCGAATCGGTGTGGCAAATTAATATATAACATACTAAAGTAGTAATTCAAAAATATGTTGTTACACTGCTAATTTATCCGAAATTTCCCGGAGAAATATAATTATAGAAATATATCAATTAGATTTTGATAATATGTCTTTCCTACAGCTTGTTATTTTGCATACATTCATTTCACATGATATCATGTGAGTTGTTTCCCTTATGCTAACATTCAATACGATATTTATAATATAATACGACAATCAGTATAAGGTAACTGTGTGAAACCTAAGTAACACACCGGTTGTTTTTTTTCTTCAAATGTTCCACTAAGACACTACGGGGTTATAATTAGCAAACAAGAAAACATACAAATTACAGTTAATGTTTTGTGTATTGTAATTTGTATGTCATCTTGTTTGCTCATTAAAACTCCCTAGTTTTAGTGATAGTCTGTGATTGTCGTGTCTTGGTGGAACATTTTTTTAAACCTGTGTTTTACGTAAGTAATTGCCTCCTTCCAGTCTTACATATATACGTATTCGTGCAGCGTTTGCAGACGACGTTACGGGACACACATGTGAGACTATTCAATTGTGAAGGTGGCTTTGGGGAAAGTGACAGGCCGGTTCTGTGTGACAGGTACGGGTGTAGCATTTTTTGCGCTTGCAGTCCACGTTGCCAACATTTCTGGGGAAGTCAGGCTTGAAATGTCTCCGGACCAGTAGATCCCTGGGCTTCTTGTCACGTCTGTAATCAACCAGACGGGGGTAGCAAAACACAACTGGCGTCCTAGGATACAGCTGGAGTTCACTTCCTTTGCTAATGAGTCATCCTCTTCAGGTTCCGTCTCCGCAACGAAGGTTGGCTGCAACAGACCTCCAACATCCTTTGCCTCTTGTTGTGGTGGTGCACTCTGCTAGACTAACCTGTTCATCCTGTTATGTTACTCTCCCGCTTGTATATCTGCCTACCTCTTGCTCACTTCCATTCCCTCAAGTAAGGTCTTCAACAGGGTGCCATGTCTTTTAATGTGTCCAAAATATTGTATGTGGCTGATCTCTATTTCGCGTAATAATTCTTTCTTCATATTAAGTGCTGTTAGAACATTTTTTACTCTCTTTTTCCGTAATGTTCTTCCTATTGTTTTATATATTCACATGTCACGAGCATCATTAATGTCTTCTAATTAGCAAAATAATTAGAAAACAAAACAAAAATGTGTAACCATAAACGGAACAATCATTTATTTTATGAGGGGATAGCGCGAACGCAGTCCCCCTTACGAAAAAATTACGCACTCGAGTCGCCCACATTTGGGGCGATCGCAGGGGTCAACCCAACCGTAGTGCAATGGAAGGGCCTCACCCTGGGAGCACCGCCTTCGTGATCACGGTTTCTCCTGTGCCAGGTAAGTATGCTTTTACATGAAATAAACGTACGGGCCATTCCTCGGAATCAATCGAATCGGTGTGGCACATTAATATATAACATACTAAAGTAGTAATTCAAAAATATGTTGTTACACTGCTAATTTATCCGAAATTTCCCGGAGAAATATAATTATAGAAATATATCAATTAGATTTTGATAATATGTCTTTCCTACAGCTTGTTATTTTGCATACATTCATTTCACATGATATCATGTGAGTTGTTTCCCTTATGCTAACATTGAATACGATATTTATATTATAATACGACAATCAGTATAAGGTAACTGTGTGAAACCTAAGTAACACACCGGTTGTTTTTTTTCTTCAAATGTTCCACTAAGACACTACGGGGTTATAATTAGCAAACAAGAAAACGTACAAATTACAGTTAATGTTTTGTGTATTGTAATTTGTATGTCATCTTGTTTGCTCATTAAAACTCCCTAGTTTTAGTGATAGTCTGTGATTGTCGTGTCTTGGTGGAACATTTTTTTAAACCTGTGTTTTACGTAAGTAATTGCCTCCTTCCAGTCTTACATATATACGTATTCGTGCAGCGTTTGCAGACGACGTTACGGGACACACATGTGAGACTATTCAATTGTGAAGGTGGCTTTGGGGAAAGTGACAGGCCGGTTCTGTGTGACAGGTACGGGTGTAGCATTTTTTGCGCTTGCAGTCCACGTTGCCAACATTTCTGGGGAAGTCAGGCTTGAAATGTCTCCGGACCAGTAGATCCCTGGGCTTCTTGTCACGTCTGTAATCAACCAGACGGGGGTAGCAAAACACAACTGGCGTCCTAGGATACAGCTGGAGTTCACTTCCTTTGCTGATGAGTCATCCTCTTCAGGTTCCGTCTCCGCAACGAAGGTTGGCTGCAACAGACCTCCAACATCCTTTGCCTCTTGTTGTGGTGGTGCACTCTGCTAGACTAACCTGTTCATCCTGTTATGTTACTCTCCCGCTTGTATATCTGCCTACCTCTTGCTCACTTCCATTCCCTCAAGTAAGGTCTTCAACAGGGTGCCATGTCTTTTAATGTGTCCAAAATATTGTATGTGGCTGATCTCTATTTCGCGTAATAATTCTTTCTTCATATTAAGTGCTGTTAGAACATTTTTTACTCTCTTTTTCCGTAATGTTCTTTCTATTGTTTTATATATTCACATGTCACGAGCATCATTAATGTCTTCTAATTAGCAAAATAATTAGAAAACAAAACAAAAATGTGTAACCATAAACGGAACAATCATTTATTTTATGAGGGGATAGCGCGAACGCAGTCCCCCTTACGAAAAAATTACGCACTCGAGTCGCCCACATTTGGGGCGATCGCAGGGGTCAACCCAACCGTAGTGCAATGGAAGGGCCTCACCCTGGGAGCACCGCCTTCGTGATCACGGTTTCTCCTGTGCCAGGTAAGTATGCTTTTACATGAAATAAACGTACGGGCCATTCCTCGGAATCAATCGAATCGGTGTGGCAAATTAATATATAACATACTAAAGTAGTAATTCAAAAATATGTTGTTACACTGCTAATTTATCCGAAATTTCCCGGAGAAATATAATTATAGAAATATATCAATTAGATTTTGATAATATGTCTTTCCTACAGCTTGTTATTTTGCATACATTCATTTCACATGATATCATGTGAGTTGTTTCCCTTATGCTAACATTCAATACGATATTTATAATATAATACGACAATCAGTATAAGGTAACTGTGTGAAACCTAAGTAACACACCGGTTGTTTTTTTTCTTCAAATGTTCCACTAAGACACTACGGGGTTATAATTAGCAAACAAGAAAACATACAAATTACAGTTAATGTTTTGTGTATTGTAATTTGTATGTCATCTTGTTTGCTCATTAAAACTCCCTAGTTTTAGTGATAGTCTGTGATTGTCGTGTCTTGGTGGAACATTTTTTTAAACCTGTGTTTTACGTAAGTAATTGCCTCCTTCCAGTCTTACATATATACGTATTCGTGCAGCGTTTGCAGACGACGTTACGGGACACACATGTGAGACTATTCAATTGTGAAGGTGGCTTTGGGGAAAGTGACAGGCCGGTTCTGTGTGACAGGTACGGGTGTAGCATTTTTTGCGCTTGCAGTCCACGTTGCCAACATTTCTGGGGAAGTCAGGCTTGAAATGTCTCCGGACCAGTAGATCCCTGGGCTTCTTGTCACGTCTGTAATCAACCAGACGGGGGTAGCAAAACACAACTGGCGTCCTAGGATACAGCTGGAGTTCACTTCCTTTGCTAATGAGTCATCCTCTTCAGGTTCCGTCTCCGCAACGAAGGTTGGCTGCAACAGACCTCCAACATCCTTTGCCTCTTGTTGTGGTGGTGCACTCTGCTAGACTAACCTGTTCATCCTGTTATGTTACTCTCCCGCTTGTATATCTGCCTACCTCTTGCTCACTTCCATTCCCTCAAGTAAGGTCTTCAACAGGGTGCCATGTCTTTTAATGTGTCCAAAATATTGTATGTGGCTGATCTCTATTTCGCGTAATAATTCTTTCTTCATATTAAGTGCTGTTAGAACATTTTTTACTCTCTTTTTCCGTAATGTTCTTCCTATTGTTTTATATATTCACATGTCACGAGCATCATTAATGTCTTCTAATTAGCAAAATAATTAGAAAACAAAACAAAAATGTGTAACCATAAACGGAACAATCATTTATTTTATGAGGGGATAGCGCGAACGCAGTCCCCCTTACGAAAAAATTACGCACTCGAGTCGCCCACATTTGGGGCGATCGCAGGGGTCAACCCAACCGTAGTGCAATGGAAGGGCCTCACCCTGGGAGCACCGCCTTCGTGATCACGGTTTCTCCTGTGCCAGGTAAGTATGCTTTTACATGAAATAAACGTACGGGCCATTCCTCGGAATCAATCGAATCGGTGTGGCACATTAATATATAACATACTAAAGTAGTAATTCAAAAATATGTTGTTACACTGCTAATTTATCCGAAATTTCCCGGAGAAATATAATTATAGAAATATATCAATTAGATTTTGATAATATGTCTTTCCTACAGCTTGTTATTTTGCATACATTCATTTCACATGATATCATGTGAGTTGTTTCCCTTATGCTAACATTGAATACGATATTTATATTATAATACGACAATCAGTATAAGGTAACTGTGTGAAACCTAAGTAACACACCGGTTGTTTTTTTTCTTCAAATGTTCCACTAAGACACTACGGGGTTATAATTAGCAAACAAGAAAACGTACAAATTACAGTTAATGTTTTGTGTATTGTAATTTGTATGTCATCTTGTTTGCTCATTAAAACTCCCTAGTTTTAGTGATAGTCTGTGATTGTCGTGTCTTGGTGGAACATTTTTTTAAACCTGTGTTTTACGTAAGTAATTGCCTCCTTCCAGTCTTACATATATACGTATTCGTGCAGCGTTTGCAGACGACGTTACGGGACACACATGTGAGACTATTCAATTGTGAAGGTGGCTTTGGGGAAAGTGACAGGCCGGTTCTGTGTGACAGGTACGGGTGTAGCATTTTTTGCGCTTGCAGTCCACGTTGCCAACATTTCTGGGGAAGTCAGGCTTGAAATGTCTCCGGACCAGTAGATCCCTGGGCTTCTTGTCACGTCTGTAATCAACCAGACGGGGGTAGCAAAACACAACTGGCGTCCTAGGATACAGCTGGAGTTCACTTCCTTTGCTGATGAGTCATCCTCTTCAGGTTCCGTCTCCGCAACGAAGGTTGGCTGCAACAGACCTCCAACATCCTTTGCCTCTTGTTGTGGTGGTGCACTCTGCTAGACTAACCTGTTCATCCTGTTATGTTACTCTCCCGCTTGTATATCTGCCTACCTCTTGCTCACTTCCATTCCCTCAAGTAAGGTCTTCAACAGGGTGCCATGTCTTTTAATGTGTCCAAAATATTGTATGTGGCTGATCTCTATTTCGCGTAATAATTCTTTCTTCATATTAAGTGCTGTTAGAACATTTTTTACTCTCTTTTTCCGTAATGTTCTTTCTATTGTTTTATATATTCACATGTCACGAGCATCATTAATGTCTTCTAATTAGCAAAATAATTAGAAAACAAAACAAAAATGTGTAACCATAAACGGAACAATCATTTATTTTATGAGGGGATAGCGCGAACGCAGTCCCCCTTACGAAAAAATTACGCACTCGAGTCGCCCACATTTGGGGCGATCGCAGGGGTCAACCCAACCGTAGTGCAATGGAAGGGCCTCACCCTGGGAGCACCGCCTTCGTGATCACGGTTTCTCCTGTGCCAGGTAAGTATGCTTTTACATGAAATAAACGTACGGGCCATTCCTCGGAATCAATCGAATCGGTGTGGCAAATTAATATATAACATACTAAAGTAGTAATTCAAAAATATGTTGTTACACTGCTAATTTATCCGAAATTTCCCGGAGAAATATAATTATAGAAATATATCAATTAGATTTTGATAATATGTCTTTCCTACAGCTTGTTATTTTGCATACATTCATTTCACATGATATCATGTGAGTTGTTTCCCTTATGCTAACATTCAATACGATATTTATAATATAATACGACAATCAGTATAAGGTAACTGTGTGAAACCTAAGTAACACACCGGTTGTTTTTTTTCTTCAAATGTTCCACTAAGACACTACGGGGTTATAATTAGCAAACAAGAAAACATACAAATTACAGTTAATGTTTTGTGTATTGTAATTTGTATGTCATCTTGTTTGCTCATTAAAACTCCCTAGTTTTAGTGATAGTCTGTGATTGTCGTGTCTTGGTGGAACATTTTTTTAAACCTGTGTTTTACGTAAGTAATTGCCTCCTTCCAGTCTTACATATATACGTATTCGTGCAGCGTTTGCAGACGACGTTACGGGACACACATGTGAGACTATTCAATTGTGAAGGTGGCTTTGGGGAAAGTGACAGGCCGGTTCTGTGTGACAGGTACGGGTGTAGCATTTTTTGCGCTTGCAGTCCACGTTGCCAACATTTCTGGGGAAGTCAGGCTTGAAATGTCTCCGGACCAGTAGATCCCTGGGCTTCTTGTCACGTCTGTAATCAACCAGACGGGGGTAGCAAAACACAACTGGCGTCCTAGGATACAGCTGGAGTTCACTTCCTTTGCTGATGAGTCATCCTCTTCAGGTTCCGTCTCCGCAACGAAGGTTGGCTGCAACAGACCTCCAACATCCTTTGCCTCTTGTTGTGGTGGTGCACTCTGCTAGACTAACCTGTTCATCCTGTTATGTTACTCTCCCGCTTGTATATCTGCCTACCTCTTGCTCACTTCCATTCCCTCAAGTAAGGTCTTCAACAGGGTGCCATGTCTTTTAATGTGTCCAAAATATTGTATGTGGCTGATCTCTATTTCGCGTAATAATTCTTTCTTCATATTAAGTGCTGTTAGAACATTTTTTACTCTCTTTTTCCGTAATGTTCTTTCTATTGTTTTATATATTCACATGTCACGAGCATCATTAATGTCTTCTAATTAGCAAAATAATTAGAAAACAAAACAAAAATGTGTAACCATAAACGGAACAATCATTTATTTTATGAGGGGATAGCGCGAACGCAGTCCCCATTACGAAAAAATTACGCACTCGAGTCGCCCACATTTGGGGCGATCGCAGGGGTCAACCCAACCGTAGTGCAATGGAAGGGCCTCACCCTGGGAGCACCGCCTTCGTGATCACGGTTTCTCATGTGCCAGGTAAGTATGCTTTTACATGAAATAAACGTACGGGCCATTCCTCGGAATCAATCGAATCGGTGTGGCAAATTAATATATAACATACTAAAGTAGTAATTCAAAAATATGTTGTTACAATGCTAATTTATCCGAAATTTCCCGGAGAAATATAATTATAGAAATATATCAATTAGATTTTTATAATATGTCTTTCCTACAGCTTGTTATTTTGCATACATTCATTTCACATGATATCATGTGAGTTGTTTCCCTTATGCTAACATTCAATACGATATTTATAATATAATACGACAATCAGTATAAGGTAACTGTGTGAAACCTAAGTAACACACCGGTTGTTTTTTTTCTTCAAATGTTCCACTAAGACACTACGGGGTTATAATTAGCAAACAAGAAAACATACAAATTACAGTTAATGTTTTGTGTATTGTAATTTGTATGTCATCTTGTTTGCTCATTAAAACTCCCTAGTTTTAGTGATAGTCTGTGATTGTCGTGTCTTGGTGGAACATTTTTTTAAACCTGTGTTTTACGTAAGTAATTGCCTCCTTCCAGTCTTACATATATACGTATTCGTGCAGCGTTTGCAGACGACGTTACGGGACACACATGTGAGACTATTCAATTGTGAAGGTGGCTTTGGGGAAAGTGACAGGCCGGTTCTGTGTGACAGGTACGGGTGTAGCATTTTTTGCGCTTGCAGTCCACGTTGCCAACATTTCTGGGGAAGTCAGGCTTGAAATGTCTCCGGACCAGTAGATCCCTGGGCTTCTTGTCACGTCTGTAATCAACCAGACGGGGGTAGCAAAACACAACTGGCGTCCTAGGATACAGCTGGAGTTCACTTCCTTTGCTGATGAGTCATCCTCTTCAGGTTCCGTCTCCGCAACGAAGGTTGGCTGCAACAGACCTCCAACATCCTTTGCCTCTTGTTGTGGTGGTGCACTCTGCTAGACTAACCTGTTCATCCTGTTATGTTACTCTCCCGCTTGTATATCTGCCTACCTCTTGCTCACTTCCATTCCCTCAAGTAAGGTCTTCAACAGGGTGTCATGTCTTTTAATGTGTCCAAAATATTGTATATGGCTGATCTCTATTTCGCGTAATAATTCTTTCTTCATATTAAGTGCTGTTAGAACATTTTTTACTCTCTTTTTCCGTAATGTTCTTCCTATTGTTTTATATATTCACATGTCACGAGCATCATTAATGTCTTCTAATTAGCAAAATAATTAGAAAACAAAACAAAAATGTGTAACCATAAACGGAACAATCATTTATTTTATGAGGGGATAGCGCGAACGCAGTCCCCCTTACGAAAAAATTACGCACTCGAGTCGCCCACATTTGGGGCGATCGCAGGGGTCAACCCAACCGTAGTGCAATGGAAGGGCCTCACCCTGGGAGCACCGCCTTCGTGATCACGGTTTCTCCTGTGCCAGGTAAGTATGCTTTTACATGAAATAAACGTACGGGCCATTCCTCGGAATCAATCGAATCGGTGTGGCAAATTAATATATAACATACTAAAGTAGTAATTCAAAAATATGTTGTTACAATGCTAATTTATCCGAAATTTCCCGGAGAAATATAATTATAGAAATATATCAATTAGATTTTTATAATATGTCTTTCCTACAGCTTGTTATTTTGCATACATTCATTTCACATGATATCATGTGAGTTGTTTCCCTTATGCTAACATTCAATACGATATTTATAATATAATACGACAATCAGTATAAGGTAACTGTGTGAAACCTAAGTAACACACCGGTTGTTTTTTTTCTTCAAATGTTCCACTAAGACACTACGGGGTTATAATTAGCAAACAAGAAAACATACAAATTACAGTTAATGTTTTGTGTATTGTAATTTGTATGTCATCTTGTTTGCTCATTAAAACTCCCTAGTTTTAGTGATAGTCTGTGATTGTCGTGTCTTGGTAGAACATTTTTTTAAACCTGTGTTTTACGTAAGTAATTGCCTCCTTCCAGTCTTACATATATACGTATTCGTGCAGCGTTTGCAGACGACGTTACGGGACACACATGTGAGACTATTCAATTGTGAAGGTGGCTTTGGGGAAAGTGACAGGCCGGTTCTGTGTGACAGGTACGGGTGTAGCAGTTTTTGCGCTTGCAGTCCACGTTGCCAACATTTCTGGGGAAGTCAGGCTTGAAATGTCTCCGGACCAGTAGATCCCTGGGCTTCTTGTCACGTCTGTAATCAACCAGACGGGGGTAGCAAAACACAACTGGCGTCCTAGGATACAGCTGGAGTTCACTTCCTTTGCTGATGAGTCATCCTCTTCAGGTTCCGTCTCCGCAACGAAGGTTGGCTGCAACAGACCTCCAACATCCTTTGCCTCTTGTTGTGGTGGTGCACTCTGCTAGACTAACCTGTTCATCCTGTTATGTTACTCTCCCGCTTGTATATCTGCCTACCTCTTGCTCACTTCCATTCCCTCAAGTAAGGTCTTCAACAGGGTGCCATGTCTTTTAATGTGTCCAAAATATTGTATGTGGCTGATCTCTATTTCGCGTAATAATTCTTTCTTCATATTAAGTGCTGTTAGAACATTTTTTACTCTCTTTTTCCGTAATGTTCTTCCTATTGTTTTATATATTCACATGTCACGAGCATCATTAATGTCTTCTAATTAGCAAAATAATTAGAAAACAAAACAAAAATGTGTAACCATAAACGGAACAATCATTTATTTTATGAGGGGATAGCGCGAACGCAGTCCCCCTTACGAAAAAATTACGCACTCGAGTCGCCCACATTTGGGGCGATCGCAGGGGTCAACCCAACTGTAGTGCAATGGAAGGGCCTCACCCTGGGAGCACCGCCTTCGTGATCACGGTTTCTCCTGTGCCAGGTAAGTATGCTTTTACATGAAATAAATGTACGGGCCATTCCTCGGAATCAATCGAATCGGTGTGGCAAATTAATATATAACATACTAAAGTAGTAATTCAAAAATATGTTGTTACAATGCTAATTTATCCGAAATTTCCCGGAGAAATATAATTATAGAAATATATCAATTAGATTTTTATAATATGTCTTTCCTACAGCTTGTTATTTTGCATACATTCATTTCACATGATATCATGTGAGTTGTTTCCCTTATGCTAACATTCAATACGATATTTATATTATAATACGACAATCAGTATAAGGTAACTGTGTGAAACCTAAGTAACACACCGGTTGTTTTTTTTCTTCAAATGTTCCACTAAGACACTACGGGGTTATAATTAGCAAACAAGAAAACATACAAATTACAGTTAATGTTTTGTGTATTGTAATTTGTATGTCATCTTGTTTGCTCATTAAAACTCCCTAGTTTTAGTGATAGTCTGTGATTGTCGTGTCTTGGTGGAACATTTTTTTAAACCTGTGTTTTACGTAAGTAATTGCCTCCTTCCAGTCTTACATATATACGTATTCGTGCAGCGTTTGCAGACGACGTTACGGGACACACATGTGAGACTATTCAATTGTGAAGGTGGCTTTGGGGAAAGTGACAGGCCGGTTCTGTGTGACAGGTACGGGTGTAGCAGTTTTTGCGCTTGCAGTCCACGTTGCCAACATTTCTGGGGAAGTCAGGCTTGAAATGTCTCCGGACCAGTAGATCCCTGGGCTTCTTGTCACGTCTGTAATCAACCAGACGGGGGTAGCAAAACACAACTGGCGTCCTAGGATACAGCTGGAGTTCACTTCCTTTGCTGATGAGTCATCCTCTTCAGGTTCCGTCTCCGCAACGAAGGTTGGCTGCAACAGACCTCCAACATCCTTTGCCTCTTGTTGTGGTGGTGCACTCTGCTAGACTAACCTGTTCATCCTGTTATGTTACTCTCCCGCTTGTATATCTGCCTACCTCTTGCTCACTTCCATTCCCTCAAGTAAGGTCTTCAACAGGGTGCCATGTCTTTTAATGTGTCCAAAATATTGTATGTGGCTGATCTCTATTTCGCGTAATAATTCTTTCTTCATATTAAGTGCTGTTAGAACATTTTTTACTCTCTTTTTCCGTAATGTTCTTCCTATTGTTTTATATATTCACATGTCACGAGCATCATTAATGTCTTCTAATTAGCAAAATAATTAGAAAACAAAACAAAAATGTGTAACCATAAACGGAACAATCATTTATTTTATGAGGGGATAGCGCGAACGCAGTCCCCCTTACGAAAAAATTACGCACTCGAGTCGCCCACATTTGGGGCGATCGCAGGGGTCAACCCAACCGTAGTGCAATGGAAGGGCCTCACCCTGGGAGCACCGCCTTCGTGATCACGGTTTCTCCTGTGCCAGGTAAGTATGCTTTTACATGAAATAAACGTACGGGCCATTCCTCGGAATCAATCGAATCGGTGTGGCAAATTAATATATAACATACTAAAGTAGTAATTCAAAAATATGTTGTTACACTGCTAATTTATCCGAAATTTCCCGGAGAAATATAATTATAGAAATATATCAATTAGATTTTGATAATATGTCTTTCCTACAGCTTGTTATTTTGCATACATTCATTTCACATGATATCATGTGAGTTGTTTCCCTTATGCTAACATTCAATACGATATTTATATTATAATACGACAATCAGTATAAGGTAACTGTGTGAAACCTAAGTAACACACCGGTTGTTTTTTTTCTTCAAATGTTCCACTAAGACACTACGGGGTTATAATTAGCAAACAAGAAAACGTACAAATTACAGTTAATGTTTTGTGTATTGTAATTTGTATGTCATCTTGTTTGCTCATTAAAACTCCCTAGTTTTAGTGATAGTCTGTGATTGTCGTGTGTTGGTGGAACATTTTTTTAAACCTGTGTTTTACGTAAGTAATTGCCTCCTTCCAGTCTTACATATATACGTATTCGTGCAGCGTTTGCAGACGACGTTACGGGACACACATGTGAGACTATTCAATTGTGAAGGTGGCTTTGGGGAAAGTGACAGGCCGGTTCTGTGTGACAGGTACGGGTGTAGCATTTTTTGCGCTTGCAGTCCACGTTGCCAACATTTCTGGGGAAGTCAGGCTTGAAATGTCTCCGGACCAGTAGATCCCTGGGCTTCTTGTCACGTCTGTAATCAACCAGACGGGAGTAGCAAAACACAACTGGCGTCCTAGGATACAGCTGGAGTTCACTTCCTTTGCTGATGAGTCATCCTCTTCAGGTTCCGTCTCCGCAACGAAGGTTGGCTGCAACAGACCTCCAACATCCTTTGCCTCTTGTTGTGGTGGTGCACTCTGCTAGACTAACCTGTTCATCCTGTTATGTTACTCTCCCGCTTGTATATCTGCCTACCTCTTGCTCACTTCCATTCCCTCAAGTAAGGTCTTCAACAGGGTGGCATGTCTTTTAATGTGTCCAAAATATTGTATGTGGCTGATCTCTATTTCGCGTAATAATTCTTTCTTCATATTAAGTGCTGTTAGAACATTTTTTACTCTCTTTTTCCGTAATGTTCTTCCTATTGTTTTATATATTCACATGTCACGAGCATCATTAATGTCTTCTAATTAGCAAAATAATTAGAAAACAAAACAAAAATGTGTAACCATAAACGGAACAATCATTTATTTTATGAGGGGATAGCGCGAACGCAGTCCCCCTTACGAAAAAATTACGCACTCGAGTCGCCCACATTTGGGGCGATCGCAGGGGTCAACCCAACCGTAGTGCAATGGAAGGGCCTCACCCTGGGAGCACCGCCTTCGTGATCACGGTTTCTCCTGTGCCAGGTAAGTATGCTTTTACATGAAATAAACGTACGGGCCATTCCTCGGAATCAATCGAATCGGTGTGGCACATTAATATATAACATACTAAAGTAGTAATTCAAAAATATGTTGTTACACTGCTAATTTATCCGAAATTTCCCGGAGAAATATAATTATAGAAATATATCAATTAGATTTTGATAATATGTCTTTCCTACAGCTTGTTATTTTGCATACATTCATTTCACATGATATCATGTGAGTTGTTTCCCTTATGCTAACATTCAATACGATATTTATATTATAATACGACAATCAGTATAAGGTAACTGTGTGAAACCTAAGTAACACACCGGTTGTTTTTTTTCTTCAAATGTTCCACTAAGACACTACGGGGTTATAATTAGCAAACAAGAAAACATACAAATTACAGTTAATGTTTTGTGTATTGTAATTTGTATGTCATCTTGTTTGCTCATTAAAACTCCCTAGTTTTAGTGATAGTCTGTGATTGTCGTGTCTTGGTGGAACATTTTTTTAAACCTGTGTTTTACGTAAGTAATTGCCTCCTTCCAGTCTTACATATATACGTATTCGTGCAGCGTTTGCAGACGACGTTACGGGACACACATGTGAGACTATTCAATTGTGAAGGTGGCTTTGGGGAAAGTGACAGGCCGGTTCTGTGTGACAGGTACGGGTGTAGCAGTTTTTGCGCTTGCAGTCCACGTTGCCAACATTTCTGGGGAAGTCAGGCTTGAAATGTCTCCGGACCAGTAGATCCCTGGGCTTCTTGTCACGTCTGTAATCAACCAGACGGGGGTAGCAAAACACAACTGGCGTCCTAGGATACAGCTGGAGTTCACTTCCTTTGCTGATGAGTCATCCTCTTCAGGTTCCGTCTCCGCAACGAAGGTTGGCTGCAACAGACCTCCAACATCCTTTGCCTCTTGTTGTGGTGGTGCACTCTGCTAGACTAACCTGTTCATCCTGTTATGTTACTCTCCCGCTTGTATATCTGCCTACCTCTTGCTCACTTCCATTCCCTCAAGTAAGGTCTTCAACAGGGTGGCATGTCTTTTAATGTGTCCAAAATATTGTATGTGGCTGATCTCTATTTCGCGTAATAATTCTTTCTTCATATTAAGTGCTGTTAGAACATTTTTTACTCTCTTTTTCCGTAATGTTCTTCCTATTGTTTTATATATTCACATGTCACAAGCATCATTAATGTCTTCTAATTAGCAAAATAATTAGAAAACAAAACAAAAATGTGTAACCATAAACGGAACAATCATTTATTTTATGAGGGGATAGCGCGAACGCAGTCCCCCTTACGAAAAAATTACGCACTCGAGTCGCCCACATTTGGGGCGATCGCAGGGGTCAACCCAACCGTAGTGCAATGGAAGGGCCTCACCCTGGGAGCACCGCCTTCGTGATCACGGTTTCTCCTGTGCCAGGTAAGTATGCTTTTACATGAAATAAACGTACGGGCCATTCCTCGGAATCAATCGAATCGGTGTGGCAAATTAATATATAACATACTAAAGTAGTAATTCAAAAATATGTTGTTACAATGCTAATTTATCCGAAATTTCCCGGAGAAATATAATTATAGAAATATATCAATTAGATTTTTATAATATGTCTTTCCTACAGCTTGTTATTTTGCATACATTCATTTCACATGATATCATGTGAGTTGTTTCCCTTATGCTAACATTCAATACGATATTTATAATATAATACGACAATCAGTATAAGGTAACTGTGTGAAACCTAAGTAACACACCGGTTGTTTTTTTTCTTCAAATGTTCCACTAAGACACTACGGGGTTATAATTAGCAAACAAGAAAACATACAAATTACAGTTAATGTTTTGTGTATTGTAATTTGTATGTCATCTTGTTTGCTCATTAAAACTCCCTAGTTTTAGTGATAGTCTGTGATTGTCGTGTCTTGGTGGAACATTTTTTTAAACCTGTGTTTTACGTAAGTAATTGCCTCCTTCCAGTCTTACATATATACGTATTCGTGCAGCGTTTGCAGACGACGTTACGGGACACACATGTGAGACTATTCAATTGTGAAGGTGGCTTTGGGGAAAGTGACAGGCCGGTTCTGTGTGACAGGTACGGGTGTAGCATTTTTTGCGCTTGCAGTCCACGTTGCCAACATTTCTGGGGAAGTCAGGCTTGAAATGTCTCCGGACCAGTAGATCCCTGGGCTTCTTGTCACGTCTGTAATCAACCAGACGGGGGTAGCAAAACACAACTGGCGTCCTAGGATACAGCTGGAGTTCACTTCCTTTGCTGATGAGTCATCCTCTTCAGGTTCCGTCTCCGCAACGAAGGTTGGCTGCAACAGACCTCCAACATCCTTTGCCTCTTGTTGTGGTGGTGCACTCTGCTAGACTAACCTGTTCATCCTGTTATGTTACTCTCCCGCTTGTATATCTGCCTACCTCTTGCTCACTTCCATTCCCTCAAGTAAGGTCTTCAACAGGGTGTCATGTCTTTTAATGTGTCCAAAATATTGTATGTGGCTGATCTCTATTTCGCGTAATAATTCTTTCTTCATATTAAGTGCTGTTAGAACATTTTTTACTCTCTTTTTCCGTAATGTTCTTCCTATTGCTTTATATATTCACATGTCACGAGCATCATTAATGTCTTCTAATTAGCAAAATAATTAGAAAACAAAACAAAAATGTGTAACCATAAACGGAACAATCATTTATTTTATGAGGGGATAGCGCGAACGCAGTCCCCCTTACGAAAATATTACGCACTCGAGTCGCCCACATTTGGGGCGATCGCAGGGGTCAACCCAACCGTAGTGCAATGGAAGGGCCTCACCCTGGGAGCACCGCCTTCGTGATCACGGTTTCTCCTGTGCCAGGTAAGTATGCTTTTACATGAAATAAACGTACGGGCCATTCCTCGGAATCAATCGAATCGGTGTGGCAAATTAATATATAACATACTAAAGTAGTAATTCAAAAATATGTTGTTACAATGCTAATTTATCCGAAATTTCCCGGAGAAATATAATTATAGAAATATATCAATTAGATTTTTATAATATGTCTTTCCTACAGCTTGTTATTTTGCATACATTCATTTCACATGATATCATGTGAGTTGTTTCCCTTATGCTAACATTCAATACGATATTTATAATATAATACGACAATCAGTATAAGGTAACTGTGTGAAACCTAAGTAACACACCGGTTGTTTTTTTTCTTCAAATGTTCCACTAAGACACTACGGGGTTATAATTAGCAAACAAGAAAACATACAAATTACAGTTAATGTTTTGTGTATTGTAATTTGTATGTCATCTTGTTTGCTCATTAAAACTCCCTAGTTTTAGTGATAGTCTGTGATTGTCGTGTCTTGGTGGAACATTTTTTTAAACCTGTGTTTTACGTAAGTAATTGCCTCCTTCCAGTCTTACATATATACGTATTCGTGCAGCGTTTGCAGACGACGTTACGGGACACACATGTGAGACTATTCAATTGTGAAGGTGGCTTTGGGGAAAGTGACAGGCCGGTTCTGTGTGACAGGTACGGGTGTAGCATTTTTTGCGCTTGCAGTCCACGTTGCCAACATTTCTGGGGAAGTCAGGCTTGAAATGTCTCCGGACCAGTAGATCCCTGGGCTTCTTGTCACGTCTATAATCAACCAGACGGGGGTAGCAAAACACAACTGGCGTCCTAGGATACAGCTGGAGTTCACTTCCTTTGCTGATGAGTCATCCTCTTCAGGTTCCGTCTCCGCAACGAAGGTTGGCTGCAACAGACCTCCAACATCCTTTGCCTCTTGTTGTGGTGGTGCACTCTGCTAGACTAACCTGTTCATCCTGTTATGTTACTCTCCCGCTTGTATATCTGCCTACCTCTTGCTCACTTCCATTCCCTCAAGTAAGGTCTTCAACAGGGTGCCATGTCTTTTAATGTGTCCAAAATATTGTATGTGGCTGATCTCTATTTCGCGTAATAATTCTTTCTTCATATTAAGTGCTGTTAGAACATTTTTTACTCTCTTTTTCCGTAATGTTCTTCCTATTGTTTTATATATTCACATGTCACGAGCATCATTAATGTCTTCTAATTAGCAAAATAATTAGAAAACAAAACAAAAATGTGTAACCATAAACGGAACAATCATTTATTTTATGAGGGGATAGCGCGAACGCAGTCCCCCTTACGAAAAAATTACGCACTCGAGTCGCCCACATTTGGGGCGATCGCAGGGGTCAACCCAACCGTAGTGCAATGGAAGGGCCTCACCCTGGGAGCACCGCCTTCGTGATCACGGTTTCTCCTGTGCCAGGTAAGTATACTTTTACATGAAATAAACGTACGGGCCATTCCTCGGAATCAATCGAATCGGTGTGGCAAATTAATATATAACATACTAAAGTAGTAATTCAAAAATATGTTGTTACACTGCTAATTTATCCGAAATTTCCCGGAGAAATATAATTATAGAAATATATCAATTAGATTTTGATAATATGTCTTTCCTACAGCTTGTTATTTTGCATACATTCATTTCACATGATATCATGTGAGTTGTTTCCCTTATGCTAACATTCAATACGATATTTATATTATAATACGACAATCAGTATAAGGTAACTGTGTGAAACCTAAGTAACACACCGGTTGTTTTTTTTCTTCAAATGTTCCACTAAGACACTACGGGGTTATAATTAGCAAACAAGAAAACATACAAATTACAGTTAATGTTTTGTGTATTGTAATTTGTATGTCATCTTGTTTGCTCATTAAAACTCCCTAGTTTTAGTGATAGTCTGTGATTGTCGTGTCTTGGTGGAACATTTTTTTAAACCTGTGTTTTACGTAAGTAATTGCCTCCTTCCAGTCTTACATATATACGTATTCGTGCAGCGTTTGCAGACGACGTTACGGGACACACATGTGAGACTATTCAATTGTGAAGGTGGCTTTGGGGAAAGTGACAGGCCGGTTCTGTGTGACAGGTACGGGTGTAGCATTTTTTGCGCTTGCAGTCCACGTTGCCAACATTTCTGGGGAAGTCAGGCTTGAAATGTCTCCGGACCAGTAGATCCCTGGGCTTCTTGTCACGTCTGTAATCAACCAGACGGGGGTAGCAAAACACAACTGGCGTCCTAGGATACAGCTGGAGTTCACTTCCTTTGCTGATGAGTCATCCTCTTCAGGTTCCGTCTCCGCAACGAAGGTTGGCTGCAACAGACCTCCAACATCCTTTGCCTTTTGTTGTGGTGGTGCACTCTGCTAGACTAACCTGTTCATCCTGTTATGTTACTCTCCCGCTTGTATATCTGCCTACCTCTTGCTCACTTCCATTCCCTCAAGTAAGGTCTTCAACAGGGTGTCATGTCTTTTAATGTGTCCAAAATATTGTATATGGCTGATCTCTATTTCGCGTAATAATTCTTTCTTCATATTAAGTGCTGTTAGAACATTTTTTACTCTCTTTTTCCGTAATGTTCTTCCTATTGTTTTATATATTCACATGTCACGAGCATCATTAATGTCTTCTAATTAGCAAAATAATTAGAAAACAAAACAAAAATGTGTAACCATAAACGGAACAATCATTTATTTTATGAGGGGATAGCGCGAACGCAGTCCCCCTTACGAAAATATTACGCACTCGAGTCGCCCACATTTGGGGCGATCGCAGGGGTCAACCCAACCGTAGTGCAATGGAAGGGCCTCACCCTGGGAGCACCGCCTTCGTGATCACGGTTTCTCCTGTGCCAGGTAAGTATGCTTTTACATGAAATAAACGTACGGGCCATTCCTCGGAATCAATCGAATCGGTGTGGCAAATTAATATATAACATACTAAAGTAGTAATTCAAAAATATGTTGTTACACTGCTAATTTATCCGAAATTTCCCGGAGAAATATAATTATAGAAATATATCAATTAGATTTTGATAATATGTCTTTCCTACAGCTTGTTATTTTGCATACATTCATTTCACATGATATCATGTGAGTTGTTTCCCTTATGCTAACATTCAATACGATATTTATATTATAATACGACAATCAGTATAAGGTAACTGTGTGAAACCTAAGTAACACACCGGTTGTTTTTTTTCTTCAAATGTTCCACTAAGACACTACGGGGTTATAATTAGCAAACAAGAAAACATACAAATTACAGTTAATGTTTTGTGTATTGTAATTTGTATGTCATCTTGTTTGCTCATTAAAACTCCCTAGTTTTAGTGATAGTCTGTGATTGTCGTGTCTTGGTGGAACATTTTTTTAAACCTGTGTTTTACGTAAGTAATTGCCTCCTTCCAGTCTTACATATATACGTATTCGTGCAGCGTTTGCAGACGACGTTACGGGACACACATGTGAGACTATTCAATTGTGAAGGTGGCTTTGGGGAAAGTGACAGGCCGGTTCTGTGTGACAGGTACGGGTGTAGCATTTTTTGCGCTTGCAGTCCACGTTGCCAACATTTCTGGGGAAGTCAGGCTTGAAATGTCTCCGGACCAGTAGATCCCTGGGCTTCTTGTCACGTCTGTAATCAACCAGACGGGGGTAGCAAAACACAACTGGCGTCCTAGGATACAGCTGGAGTTCACTTCCTTTGCTGATGAGTCATCCTCTTCAGGTTCCGTCTCCGCAACGAAGGTTGGCTGCAACAGACCTCCAACATCCTTTGCCTCTTGTTGTGGTGGTGCACTCTGCTAGACTAACCTGTTCATCCTGTTATGTTACTCTCCCGCTTGTATATCTGCCTACCTCTTGCTCACTTCCATTCCCTCAAGTAAGGTCTTCAACAGGGTGTCATGTCTTTTAATGTGTCCAAAATATTGTATATGGCTGATCTCTATTTCGCGTAATAATTCTTTCTTCATATTAAGTGCTGTTAGAACATTTTTTACTCTCTTTTTCCGTAATGTTCTTCCTATTGTTTTATATATTCACATGTCACGAGCATCATTAATGTCTTCTAATTAGCAAAATAATTAGAAAACAAAACAAAAATGTGTAACCATAAACGGAACAATCATTTATTTTATGAGGGGATAGCGCGAACGCAGTCCCCCTTACGAAAATATTACGCACTCGAGTCGCCCACATTTGGGGCGATCGCAGGGGTCAACCCAACCGTAGTGCAATGGAAGGGCCTCACCCTGGGAGCACCGCCTTCGTGATCACGGTTTCTCCTGTGCCAGGTAAGTATGCTTTTACATGAAATAAACGTACGGGCCATTCCTCGGAATCAATCGAATCGGTGTGGCAAATTAATATATAACATACTAAAGTAGTAATTCAAAAATATGTTGTTACAATGCTAACTTATCCGAAATTTCCCGGAGAAATATAATTATAGAAATATATCAATTAGATTTTTATAATATGTCTTTCCTACAGCTTGTTATTTTGCATACATTCATTTCACATGATATCATGTGAGTTGTTTCCCTTATGCTAACATTCAATACGATATTTATAATATAATACGACAATCAGTATAAGGTAACTGTGTGAAACCTAAGTAACACACCGGTTGTTTTTTTTCTTCAAATGTTCCACTAAGACACTACGGGGTTATAATTAGCAAACAAGAAAACATACAAATTACAGTTAATGTTTTGTGTATTGTAATTTGTATGTCATCTTGTTTGCTCATTAAAACTCCCTAGTTTTAGTGATAGTCTGTGATTGTCGTGTCTTGGTGGAACATTTTTTTTAACCTGTGTTTTACGTAAGTAATTGCCTCCTTCCAGTCTTACATATATACGTATTCGTGCAGCGTTTGCAGACGACGTTACGGGACACACATGTGAGACTATTCAATTGTGAAGGTGGCTTTGGGGAAAGTGACAGGCCGGTTCTGTGTGACAGGTACGGGTGTAGCATTTTTTGCGCTTGCAGTCCACGTTGCCAACATTTCTGGGGAAGTCAGGCTTGAAATGTCTCCGGACCAGTAGATCCCTGGGCTTCTTGTCACGTCTGTAATCAACCAGACGGGGGTAGCAAAACACAACTGGCGTCCTAGGATACAGCTGGAGTTCACTTCCTTTGCTGATGAGTCATCCTCTTCAGGTTCCGTCTCCGCAACGAAGGTTGGCTGCAACAGACCTCCAACATCCTTTGCCTCTTGTTGTGGTGGTGCACTCTGCTAGACTAACCTGTTCATCCTGTTATGTTACTCTCCCGCTTGTATATCTGCCTACCTCTTGCTCACTTCCATTCCCTCAAGTAAGGTCTTCAACAGGGTGTCATGTCTTTTAATGTGTCCAAAATATTGTATGTGGCTGATCTCTATTTCGCGTAATAATTCTTTCTTCATATTAAGTGCTGTTAGAACATTTTTTACTCTCTTTTTCCGTAATGTTCTTCCTATTGTTTTATATATTCACATGTCACGAGCATCATTAATGTCTTCTAATTAGCAAAATAATTAGAAAACAAAACAAAAATGTGTAACCATAAACGGAACAATCATTTATTTTATGAGGGGATAGCGCGAACGCAGTCCCCCTTACGAAAAAATTACGCACTCGAGTCGCCCACATTTGGGGCGATCGCAGGGGTCAACCCAACCGTAGTGCAATGGAAGGGCCTCACCCTGGGAGCACCGCCTTCGTGATCACGGTTTCTCCTGTGCCAGGTAAGTATGCTTTTACATAAAATAAACGTACGGGCCATTCCTCGGAATCAATCGAATCGGTGTGGCAAATTAATATATAACATACTAAAGTAGTAATTCAAAAATATGTTGTTACAATGCTAATTTATCCGAAATTTCCCGGAGAAATATAATTATAGAAATATATCAATTAGATTTTTATAATATGTCTTTCCTACAGCTTGTTATTTTGCATACATTCATTTCACATGATATCATGTGAGTTGTTTCCCTTATGCTAACATTCAATACGATATTTATAATATAATACGACAATCAGTATAAGGTAACTGTGTGAAACCTAAGTAACACACCGGTTGTTTTTTTTCTTCAAATGTTCCACTAAGACACTACGGGGTTATAATTAGCAAACAAGAAAACATACAAATTACAGTTAATGTTTTGTGTATTGTAATTTGTATGTCATCTTGTTTGCTCATTAAAACTCCCTAGTTTTAGTGATAGTCTGTGATTGTCGTGTCTTGGTGGAACATTTTTTTTAACCTGTGTTTTACGTAAGTAATTGCCTCCTTCCAGTCTTACATATATACGTATTCGTGCAGCGTTTGCAGACGACGTTACGGGACACACATGTGAGACTATTCAATTGTGAAGGTGGCTTTGGGGAAAGTGACAGGCCGGTTCTGTGTGACAGGTACGGGTGTAGCATTTTTTGCGCTTGCAGTCCACGTTGCCAACATTTCTGGGGAAGTCAGGCTTGAAATGTCTCCGGACCAGTAGATCCCTGGGCTTCTTGTCACGTCTGTAATCAACCAGACGGGGGTAGCAAAACACAACTGGCGTCCTAGGATACAGCTGGAGTTCACTTCCTTTGCTGATGAGTCATCCTCTTCAGGTTCCGTCTCCGCAACGAAGGTTGGCTGCAACAGACCTCCAACATCCTTTGCCTCTTGTTGTGGTGGTGCACTCTGCTAGACTAACCTGTTCATCCTGTTATGTTACTCTCCCGCTTGTATATCTGCCTACCTCTTGCTCACTTCCATTCCCTCAAGTAAGGTCTTCAACAGGGTGTCATGTCTTTTAATGTGTCCAAAATATTGTATGTGGCTGATCTCTATTTCGCGTAATAATTCTTTCTTCATATTAAGTGCTGTTAGAACCTTTTTTACTCTCGTTTTCCGTAATGTTCTTCCTATTGTTTTATATATTCACATGTCACGAGCATCATTAATGTCTTCTAATTAGCAAAATAATTAGAAAACAAAACAAAAATGTGTAACCATAAACGGAACAATCATTTATTTTATGAGGGGATAGCGCGAACGCAGTACCCCTTACGAAAAAATTACGCACTCGAGTCGCCCACATTTGGGGCGATCGCAGGGGTCAACCCAACCGTAGTGCAATGGAAGGGCCTCACCCTGGGAGCACCGCCTTCGTGATCACGGTTTCTCCTGTGCCAGGTAAGTATGCTTTTACATGAAATAAACGTACGGGCCATTCCTCGGAATCAATCGAATCGGTGTGGCAAATTAATATATAACATACTAAAGTAGTAATTCAAAAATATTTTGTTACACTGCTAATTTATCCGAAATTTCCCGGAGAAATATAATTATAGAAATATATCAATTAGATTTTGATAATATGTCTTTCCTACAGCTTGTTATTTTGCATACATTCATTTCACATGATATCATGTGAGTTGTTTCCCTTATGCTAACATTCAATACGATATTTATAATATAATACGACAATCAGTATAAGGTAACTGTGTGAAACCTAAGTAACACACCGGTTGTTTTTTTTCTTCAAATGTTCCACTAAGACACTACGGGGTTATAATTAGCAAACAAGAAAACATACAAATTACAGTTAATGTTTTGTGTATTGTAATTTGTATGTCATCTTGTTTGCTCATTAAAACTCCCTAGTTTTAGTGATAGTCTGTGATTGTCGTGTCTTGGTGGAACATTTTTTTAAACCTGTGTTTTACGTAAGTAATTGCCTCCTTCCAGTCTTACATATATACGTATTCGTGCAGCGTTTGCAGACGACGTTACGGGACACACATGTGAGACTATTCAATTGTGAAGGTGGCTTTGGGGAAAGTGACAGGCCGGTTCTGTGTGACAGGTACGGGTGTAGCATTTTTTGCGCTTGCAGTCCACGTTGCCAACATTTCTGGGGAAGTCAGGCTTGAAATGTCTCCGGACCAGTAGATCCCTGGGCTTCTTGTCACGTCTGTAATCAACCAGACGGGGGTAGCAAAACACAACTGGCGTCCTAGGATACAGCTGGAGTTCACTTCCTTTGCTGATGAGTCATCCTCTTCAGGTTCCGTCTCCGCAACGAAGGTTGGCTGCAACAGACCTCCAACATCCTTTGCCTCTTGTTGTGGTGGTGCACTCTGCTAGACTAACCTGTTCATCCTGTTATGTTACTCTCCCGCTTGTATATCTGCCTACCTCTTGCTCACTTCCATTCCCTCAAGTAAGGTCTTCAACAGGGTGCCATGTCTTTTAATGTGTCCAAAATATTGTATGTGGCTGATCTCTATTTCGCGTAATAATTCTTTCTTCATATTAAGTGCTGTTAGAACATTTTTTACTCTCTTTTTCCGTAATGTTCTTCCTATTGTTTTATATATTCACATGTCACGAGCATCATTAATGTCTTCTAATTAGCAAAATAATTAGAAAACAAAACAAAAATATGTAACCATAAACGGAACAATCATTTATTTTATGAGGGGATAGCGCGAACGCAGTCCCCCTTACGAAAAAATTACGCACTCGAGTCGCCCACATTTGGGGCGATCGCAGGGGTCAACCCAACCGTAGTGCAATGGAAGGGCCTCACCCTGGGAGCATCGCCTTCGTGATCACGGTTTCTCCTGTGCCAGGTAAGTATGCTTTTACATGAAATAAACGTACGGGCCATTCCTCGGAATCAATCGAATCGGTGTGGCAAATTAATATATAACATACTAAAGTGGTAATTCAAAAATATGTTGTTACACTGCTAATTTATCCGAAATTTCCCGGAGAAATATAATTATAGAAATATATCAATTAGATTTTGATAATATGTCTTTCCTACAGCTTGTTATTTTGCATACATTCATTTCACATGATATCATGTGAGTTGTTTCCCTTATGCTAACATTCAATACGATATTTATAATATAATACGACAATCAGTATAAGGTAACTGTGTGAAACCTAAGTAACACACCGGTTGTTTTTTTTCTTCAAATGTTCCACTAAGACACTACGGGGTTATAATTAGCAAACAAGAAAACATACAAATTACAGTTAATGTTTTGTGTATTGTAATTTGTATGTCATCTTGTTTGCTCATTAAAACTCCCTAGTTTTAGTGATAGTCTGTGATTGTCGTGTCTTGGTGGAACATTTTTTTAAACCTGTGTTTTACGTAAGTAATTGCCTCCTTCCAGTCTTACATATATACGTATTCGTGCAGCGTTTGCAGACGACGTTACGGGACACACATGTGAGACTATTCAATTGTGAAGGTGGCTTTGGGGAAAGTGACAGGCCGGTTCTGTGTGACAGGTACGGGTGTAGCATTTTTTGCGCTTGCAGTCCACGTTGCCAACATTTCTGGGGAAGTCAGGCTTGAAATGTCTCCGGACCAGTAGATCCCTGGGCTTCTTGTCACGTCTGTAATCAACCAGACGGGGGTAGCAAAACACAACTGGCGTCCTAGGATACAGCTGGAGTTCACTTCCTTTGCTGATGAGTCATCCTCTTCAGGTTCCGTCTCCGCAACGAAGGTTGGCTGCAACAGACCTCCAACATCCTTTGCCTCTTGTTGTGGTGGTGCACTCTGCTAGACTAACCTGTTCATCCTGTTATGTTACTCTCCCGCTTGTATATCTGCCTACCTCTTGCTCACTTCCATTCCCTCAAGTAAGGTCTTCAACAGGGTGTCATGTCTTTTAATGTGTCCAAAATATTGTATGTGGCTGATCTCTATTTCGCGTAATAATTCTTTCTTCATATTAAGTGCTGTTAGAACATTTTTTACTCTCTTTTTCCGTAATGTTCTTCCTATTGTTTTATATATTCACATGTCACGAGCATCATTAATGTCTTCTAATTAGCAAAATAATTAGAAAACAAAACAAAAATGTGTAACCATAAACGGAACAATCATTTATTTTATGAGGGGATAGCGCGAACGCAGTCCCCCTTACGAAAAAATTACGCACTCGAGTCGCCCACATTTGGGGCGATCGCAGGGGTCAACCCAACCGTAGTGCAATGGAAGGGCCTCACCCTGGGAGCACCGCCTTCGTGATCACGGTTTCTCCTGTGCCAGGTAAGTATGCTTTTACATAAAATAAACGTAAGGGCCATTCCTCGGAATCAATCGAATCGGTGTGGCAAATTAATATATAACATACTAAAGTAGTAATTCAAAAATATGTTGTTACACTGCTAATTTATCCGAAATTTCCTGGAGAAATATAATTATAGAAATATATCAATTAGATTTTGATAATATGTCTTTCCTACAGCTTGTTATTTTGCATACATTCATTTCACATGATATCATGTGAGTTGTTTCCCTTATGCTAACATTCAATACGATATTTATAATATAATACGACAATCAGTATAAGGTAACTGTGTGAAACCTAAGTAACACACCGGTTGTTTTTTTTCTTCAAATGTTCCACTAAGACACTACGGGGTTATAATTAGCAAACAAGAAAACATACAAATTACAGTTAATGTTTTGTGTATTGTAATTTGTATGTCATCTTGTTTGCTCATTAAAACTCCCTAGTTTTAGTGATAGTCTGTGATTGTCGTGTCTTGGTGGAACATTTTTTTAAACCTGTGTTTTACGTAAGTAATTGCCTCCTTCCAGTCTTACATATATACGTATTCGTGCAGCGTTTGCAGACGACGTTACGGGACACACATGTGAGACTATTCAATTGTGAAGGTGGCTTTGGGGAAAGTGACAGGCCGGTTCTGTGTGACAGGTACGGGTGTAGCATTTTTTGCGCTTGCAGTCCACGTTGCCAACATTTCTGGGGAAGTCAGGCTTGAAATGTCTCCGGACCAGTAGATCCCTGGGCTTCTTGTCACGTCTGTAATCAACCAGACGGGGGTAGCAAAACACAACTGGCGTCCTAGGATACAGCTGGAGTTCACTTCCTTTGCTGATGAGTCATCCTCTTCAGGTTCCGTCTCCGCAACGAAGGTTGGCTGCAACAGACCTCCAACATCCTTTGCCTCTTGTTGTGGTGGTGCACTCTGCTAGACTAACCTGTTCATCCTGTTATGTTACTCTCCCGCTTGTATATCTGCCTACCTCTTGCTCACTTCCATTCCCTCAAGTAAGGTCTTCAACAGGGTGCCATGTCTTTTAATGTGTCCAAAATATTGTATGTGGCTGATCTCTATTTCGCGTAATAATTCTTTCTTCATATTAAGTGCTGTTAGAACCTTTTTTACTCTCTTTTTCCGTAATGTTCTTCCTATTGTTTTATATATTCACATGTCACGAGCATCATTAATGTCTTCTAATTAGCAAAATAATTAGAAAACAAAACAAAAATGTGTAACCATAAACGGAACAATCATTTATTTTATGAGGGGATAGCGCGAACGCAGTCCCCCTTACGAAAAAATTACGCACTCGAGTCGCCCACATTTGGGGCGATCGCAGGGGTCAACCCAACCGTAGTGCAATGGAAGGGCCTCACCCTGGGAGCACCGCCTTCGTGATCACGGTTTCTCCTGTGCCAGGTAAGTATGCTTTTACATGAAATAAACGTACGGGCCATTCCTCGGAATCAATCGAATCGGTGTGGCAAATTAATATATAACATACTAAAGTAGTAATTCAAAAATATGTTGTTACACTGCTAATTTATCCGAAATTTCCCGGAGAAATATAATTATAGAAATATATCAATTAGATTTTGATAATATGTCTTTCCTACAGCTTGTTATTTTGCATACATTCATTTCACATGATATCATGTGAGTTTTTTCCCTTATGCTAATATTCAATATGATATTTATATTGTACTGTTTACGTCCCTTGCAGTCCATTGTTTGTCCCCAGATGAACGACAGTCGATATACATTTTCTTCTTATTTCGTTCACTTGAAACATGTTTATATCTGTGTTAGATATAAACATGTTCCCATTGTGTTTTATACGTGGCATCCATATTAATTGTTCGCCTGTAGGCTGGTTGCCGTCGTTTTCAGCACATTGCTTACTTCGGCAGGACTGTGGAACTACTCGAGTGGGACTGCCCGACCAGTCTTAGTTTCCAGCCCCTATGGCTGAACTAAGCCCCATCACCACTTCACAGTGCTGGCCTCGATAAGGGGTTTAATACATTATATCTTCTTCTGCGTTAGTTCTCAAACTCCTGCAGATTATCAGGATGTAGTCCGGAGAACGGAATGCGTTGTGTCATGGTTTACAGCATTGCTGCGATATCTGCGCCTTTCGGCCTGACACATCCGGCTTCAGCATGGCTTTGGGTCACTGATCCTATATGGGATGGGACAGCCAACTCTATCCAATAACAACCTCCTTAGTCGCCTTTTACGATATGCGTGGAAGGTAAACAGCGTTGCTATTCTTTGCTCCCCTTTCGGGCCCGGCAACGACGGGTGATACATGATATTATACCAACTATTTTCTTCACTTATTTTTTTTATCTAGTTTAGTGACCATTGCAGCTTTTCTCAGACACTTCATTTCACATGTAACAATTTTCTTCTGCTGCGAGGCTATTAAAGACCATGTTTGACACTGGTAGCAGAGTGCTGGTATAAAAATTGTAGACATTATCTGTCTTTTGATTTCCATGTTGATCTTTGAGTGAAGAAGTAATGGTGAAAGTTGTTAGGTCACTGTGTTTGCTTTCTGGCACCGTGTTTCAATTTCTCTGTCTTCCATTTTCGAAAAAAATGCTGCCTAGATATTTAAATTATTACGCTTGTTTCACTTTGGTGCTATATATTATTATAAACTAGCATGGTTCGGACATGTATGCAGGCACGATTCCTTGTCAAAAACAATACTGCAGGGAACTGTCGAGGGTGGAAGAAGCAGAGGAGGACAAATAAAGACATGGACAGACAACATCAAGGAATGGACAGGGCTAGATATTTCCACACTCATCCGCATCGCTGACGATAGAATTCGCTGGAGGACTCTGTGTGCTGAAGCATCCAATGTGGTACCCCTACGACCCTGAAGGGTTATGGGTTTATTGATTGATTGATTGATATATTATTATATCTCTTTCAGTATTAGACTTTATCCAAACTATTTACATATGATTGCAACAACCTTTGCCCTTAATTTCTTTTTTTTTTTTTTTTTTTTGAAAATAATTCACTTCACTCTTCAGCAGAAAAAGGACACAAAATGTAAATCACATATTGATGGGGACAGAAAAAATAGTTTTTAGTGCAACATTGAATAAATAGACATATCATCGAACAACAACTAAGTCCAGCCCAGTTTGTTTTTAGTGCAACATTGAATAAATAGACACATCATCGAACAACAACTAAGTCCAGCCCAGTTTGTTTTTAGTGCAACATTGAATAAATAAACATATCATCGAACAACAACTAAGTCCAGCCCAGTTTGTTTTTAGAAGAGGAGCAAGATGCACTATTTAGCGAAAAAGCTATTAAATATGACAAAAAGCTAAACATCATCTTTATCGACCAAGAAAGAGCGTTCGACAGAATAAACAGATGTAGGCCTACTATTAGAAACGCTAGAAATATACGGAATCAATGGGCATCTATTACACAACACCAAAGCATTATACCAAAAAAAAAAGCCAACGCAAGGTGAGAACAACAGGTTGAGTATCAGAACCATTCACAATAAAAACTGGAGTCAGACATGGATGTGTGTTGTCGCCTACTCTATTCAACGTCTACATGATTGCAAATGAAAATACAAAATGAGATATATGGCGAAAGAAAAGAAAATGAAGAACTTAACAGCGAACTCAATGAACTGCTTTTCGCTGACAATCAAAGCATAATTGATGATGAAGAAAAACTGCAAACTCACATCAACTCATTATCAAGAATATGCAATAAATACAACATGCAGACACACAAAAGCCAGAAGTTATTCAAATAACGAAATCAGCAGATCATTGAAGCATCGAAGTTACGAATGCAAAAATAAAACAAGTCAAAGAGTTCAAGCACCTAGGAAGTATTTCCACAGAAGACGGACGACACTATGGAGAGATAGAAACAAGATGTCAAAATGCAAATGCTGTGATATATCTGCTGTCACCATTGCTAATGCACAAAAAAATCAACATGGAAGTAAAGAAACAAATGATTAAGAGCATCTTTATACTAACAATATGCTACAATGCCAGACTTGGCAACTGATATCTACATATAAGAGAAAGATCGAAACTTGCGAAAATAAATGTCTAAGAAAGGATATTGAAGTCACCAGAGGACAAAATACTCCGTGAGAGAATCAGAAAGATAGTCGGTACTACATCATGCATCGAATATATAAAGAAACAACAGATAAAATGGTTTGGACACCTTTGGGGATGAACGACCAACTTCCCATAGGAGCTGATAACAAGATGGAATCAGGATACAGAGTCAATGGCAGATCTAGAAAAAGATGGATAAACACCAAGACCATCCTGAATAAATATGACTACACCTCAAGGATGTCCAAGAAAAGCCGCAAACAGAACACGAAGAGATCATGTAAGAAATGATGACATTACAATAAATGTTGGAACAACATCAGTGGTCAAATATATTGAAAAACAGAGATTGAAGTGGTTCGGCCACCTAATGAGAATGAACCCTTTTTGGCCAGCGACAAGAGCATATATATATATATATATATATATATATATATATATATATATATTCCCGAGCAAGCAGGACTGCATTGGCCATAGACATGTATTCTTCCGTTTCTCCTGGTCCATCTTCTTCTCTTCTGGTACTCTTCCCTCTAAAATCAGCCTTTCGATACCACCATGTCGCCTTAAATGTCCACATTACTGTAGCTTCCCTCTTAGATGGTATTTAGAAGCCACCCTTCCTTTAGTTTCAGTAATTTCAAAACTGCAATGTTCTTCTTTTTCTCTGTCCATAATATTCGTAGGATCTTTCTGTAGCACTTCACTTCAAATGAATTTATTCTTTTGGATATTGTCTTGTTTAAATTCCAAGTCTCACATCCATTGAAAATTTTATGTTTGGTCATATAAAGAGACACATCTGTTTAGAAAGACACATACTGGAGGGAAGAGTACTTGGGAGGAGGAGAAAGGGCAGACCAAGAAGACGATGGACTGACGACATTAAAGATAACATGAATACTTCGCTAGAAAATGCAAGCTACATCGCCCAAGACAGAGAGAGGTTCAGAGAGTTCATTGGGAAGGCAACGTTCTGGAAGAAATACGTCACATGACTCACATCCATATGTTGCCACTGGGAAAACACTTGATCTTAAAATGGTTACTTTAGTGTCATTATTACTACTTTGCCATAGCTTTCTCATTTGTGTTAATTTGAGTGTTGCAATTGTGAGTCTTCTTCTAATCTCGACTGAACAATCTCCGGAACTGTTTATATTTTCTCCTAGATATTCGAATTTGTTGACACATTCTAGTTCTATATTGTCTATGTTGATTATTTATTGGTTTGATCTTTGTTTTATTTGTTGTCATAATTTTTGTTTTCTGTGTGTTTAGGTATAGATTGTGGATCTCGCTGTATTTCTTTGTTGTTGAGATAAGCAGTTTCAGTCCCTCAGAATGTGTAAGGAGAGCTGTATCATCTGCATACCTTATTTCTGGAATCTTATACCACCGATATTTAATGAATGAAACTCATTTTCCTCTAGTTCTTATATTACATTTCTCATTATATTCTCTGCATAGATGTTAAAAAGATAACGGGATAGAGTGCATCCCTTTCTCACTCTATTTTGAACAGCGAACCATTCAGATGCTTTTCCCTCCACTCTTACTGCTGCTTGTTGTGACATAGTATTTCAATAAGATGTAAGCCTATTAGATGTTTGGGGAAGCTCATGTCTCCCATGATGGACCGCAGCTGGTTATGTTTAACACAATCAAACGCCTTGGTGTAGTCTATGAAACACATATGTAGGTCTAAGTAGTATTCTCTACATTTCTCAATTATATTCCTCATGTTGAATATGTGGTCTCTTGTTTCTCTTCCTGCTCGAAAACCGACTTGAACTTCGTGAATTTCTGTGTCTTATTTGCGTTGTATTCTTTTCCTTATGATCTGCAGTAGTATTTTGCTTGTGTGACTAATTATAGTGCTAAAGTTCTATAGTTGGTACATTGTTGAAGGTCTCCTTTCTTTGGTAAGGGTATGTAGGACTATAGACTACATACTTTTTCCATTCTTCTGGTCATATTCCGCTTTTCCATATCTTGAAGCATAAAGTATGGTATATTTGAACACTGGAATCTTCACCAGCTTGTATTATTTCTGATGTTACTCCGTCGTTACCTGGAGCTTGTCCCTTTTGCAGATTTCTGATTGAATGTCTGACCTCTTCCACTGTAGGTTCTGGTTCTAATTCTATGATGTTCTCATTTGACAAGAGCATACAACATGAAAATGTAAAAGCCCGATACAGAGGAAGACCAATAAGAAGGTGGATTGATGGAGTTACCAACGTTCTGATACGGCATAATATTAGTGCGTGCCAAGCGACAAAACGTGCAATAGCTCGAAAATCGATCGTCATTCAGTCCTGATAATGAAAAATTGTGAAACCAGTAGATTTTAATTGAGAGAAGATACCTTTACACCGGCTGTTAACCTTAGCGATCTTTGACCTGGCCTATTTTGTTTTTATCAGGGACAAGACATGTTGAACTTGGTGTGTGTTGTGTGTTGATATCGCGAATATACTTTACATTCACACGTGTCCATGTACTTGCAATTTGTAAAAAGACACGTATTCTATTTTCTTGTGTAGCATTTGCATTATATTATAGTAATAGTATAGTAATAAAAGGGGCGTCAGTAAAACAACGCTGGACTTCTTAATTCTTAAACTCGGACTTCGCTGGACTTTATTATTTATTTAGACTTAATAAATAAAACTAGAAAGTGACGTCAATTTAAAAAAACAATGCTAAAATGCTGGACTTGTCAATTACAATATTATATTTACTTTCAAAAAATTACTTAACCTAGCTAGCTAGAGTTTATATCTATAACGCAGTAACCGTTCAGTAACGTAAATTAGCCTAGATTTAGAGTTTGCAACTTCTAGGTAGGCCTATGCAAAATTTAATTAAATGTGGTGGTTAAAGTTATGAATTGCAGTCATTTAGTCATTGTGATGAGCATAGCATGCAAAATCGACAGATATCTCCTATTTTCAAAAAGAAATATGTGAACATGAACACCAAAACTGCACTATATAATATGATCATCATACCTTCTATGCTATCAATGTTAAATGTGGACACTAACAACAAAAGAAAATTTGTTACAATAGAAATGACTTGTCTACTAGAATTCTTGAAATAACAATATAAGAGACAGAATCAGAAATGAAAACACCAGAAGACTAACAAACACAAATAGACAATGTCAATCCTGGATTATATCAGAAGACTAACAGACACAAATAGACAATGTCAATCCTGGATTATATCAGAAGACAACATATTAAGTGGTTCTCACATACTTGATCAAACTTCCAGACTACCATCAGAGAGTGCCCCTAAAAAAAATATACAGACAAGATGGATATAAAGCCAGTGGCAGATCATAGAAAAGATGGATCACGGAAATAAAAGAATCAACGAAAACAAACATATGAAGCAAACAAAAAGGCAGTCTTCAGAGAACTCTTTTACCCCTTACGCTGCAAAGCATAAAGGGGTATAAAGCGAAAAGAAAAACACAAAGACAGTTGGATTTCAGTTATTGTTCTATGCATCTGTTGTTTCTTCAGCTCCGACTACATTATCAGTGTAGAGCAGAAATTATCACTAATAACTAATATAGTTGACTAATAACAGAATTCTCTCCAGTTTAGTTTGAATGATGTGATGTTTTCTCTGCATAATTCTTGCAATTTGTTGATGGTTCTATGAATATTCGCCACTAGTTATCTTTCGTTTTATCTTGTACAAATCTATTGTAAAATATAGCATATCCTGGTTATAGTGGCAGTCTATTCAAAGGCAGCCTATACATGCTGGTACAAGTCCACCATTGTTTTTCCTTATTGGTATAGAAATATTACTGTTTATTGTTTGATGCTGTCACTTGCTTGTTTAATTGACATTCTTCCCTGCCAATATTCAAGAGCTTAGTAAGGCATTCATTTTGAAATTATTATTATCTTCTCTGGTGTCTTTGCTACTTTCCAGCTTGCACAATCATATGATAACACATATTATATTTGAAGTTAGCTCGAGAATATACACGTTGGATGTCTTGACAAACAAAATTTGCATCTGCTTTAGGAATGTAGTGTGGTTGAGTACAACAACATGTGTTCATTAGGGTTGTAAGGAGAATATGTGCTTGCTTAACGGACATCGTTCAAATCCCATTTGCTACCTTATAATTTGTTTCTATAATAATAAATCCTTGATGCTTCTATATTATAATATATATATATATATAGGGGCCTATATAGTGTTAGATTAGGATAGTGCTGAATACTTATTTAATGAAATAAATGGTGACAGCAAGAATTATATTCTATATCCTTTGGCAGGACTAGGCTGACAATTTCAGTAAAAATTTTGTTTCATCCACCGTTGTGCTATGATTCATATCGAGATTGCTGTTAACATGAGAAATAAACGTCATTTAATATTCTTGTAGTTTTGTGATACAAAAGTGGCCAATGAATTCCATTTCAGTAATATTTGCATTTATACTTCTACCAGATAATCAGACTTCTTTCTTGAGTAATATTTTAATTCAGAATATAAGGAAAAAAATTATTTAAAAAACCCAGGATGTCTGATATACCCAGATTACCCAGACTGAAAACAAGTGTTGTGATAAGTGAAGAGAAACGGCAGAAAGTAAGTAGAACATGTGTGTGCCTTTTGTGCGTTATTGTAGTGCTCATTATCAAACTCCCATTTTTTGGCCACTTCATGAGACAGAGAGGTTTGGAGAACATAGTCACAACAGGCAAGATTGAAGGCAACAGAGACCGAGGTTGAGACAACGTGAGAAAATATTTGCCAGTTTGACAACCTGGCACAGCAGATAAAAACGATCTTGATACATGATGCTTGAGATAGAGAGCTTTGTAGAGCCATGACCGCCTACATCAGCTGGCATAGCACCTGATGCTAATGATGACTAAAAGGACTACCAAAGGTCAATATGTGCATATTAAATGAAACGTGATTGTTATTATGAATTACATAATATCAATACAAATTGAAAAGTATGGTACTTTGAAAAATCATTAGTTAAATTATCATTGCCATAATTTCACTGGGCATTGATCGCTGCTGTTTTTAAAAAAATAGTTTCATGGCTTATCTGAAATAACTAGTATGACCCGCCGAAGATGGATGTGTCAGGCCATCGGCGCAAATAAAATGGTGACACCGCATTTCTATTCTCTGGACTACATCCTGCTGTAAACCTAGAATGGATCATGGTCCTGCTATAAGAGAGATCCAGCAGGAGTTAGAGAATGAACGCTGAAGAAGAAGACTAGTATGTTATATGACAATGAGGGTTTTTCTTAGTTTAATTATCAGGTCATTTACGGTAATCAGTAATTGTAATAACATAAATTGTTTGTTGTCCATATTACATTCATATTCAATTGTTCTATCATGATATTTCTGTATTTCAGTTGGATGCTGTGTTAGAAGAGATCACCATTACAGATGATGTTTTAATAAAAATTATGGCTGCCATTCGAGAACAGATGCAGTTAGCTAGTAGCACTGATGAAAATATACGCAAGACGTCAGACAATCTCATGATGAATACTTTTATCAGAGAACTTCTGGATGGAACAGGTATATGCAAGACTGTATATATTGGAGAGGGTTGTTGGTTCAAACTTAGACTTGTGTTTGCACCCTGTGATGTGTACATCTGTTTATATAAAGTCCTTTTCTGGTATAGAATTCCCTCCACAGTTAGGAGACATATGGTCAGATTTGGACACATATGGTCAGAGTTGGCACAGTTGGGACATATAGGGTCAGAGTTGGGACACATATATGGGCAGAGTTGGACACAGTTAGAAGACATACTGTATATGGGCAGAGTTGGACACAGTTGGGATACACATATGATCAGAGTTGGACACAGTTGGGACACATATATGGTCAGAGTTGGACACAATTGGGACACACATATCGTCAGAGTTGGACACAATGGAACACATATATGGTCAGAGTTGGACACAGTTGGGATACATACATGATCACAGTTGGGACACATATATGGTCAGAGTTGGACATCAGAATAAATGATATTCTGTCCTTTCAAGCAGCACATTTTCTCAGTGTTTGCTAAATTTGATGCTTCTCAGCATTGTGTGCACCTATGTTGGTATTACTAAGCAAAGGATTTCTATTAAGATTCTTCTCATTTGCAAATGTAAATCACATCAAACATGTACTGTCAAGAAAGTCTGTTGTCAGGGTAATATGTATGGTACTTCCCTGTTAAATGGACACACGAATATATGTTTTTATATTACAAAATCATACTTTTTAGAAAACCTTATTTGACATCATCTCTTGTCAATATTATGACCTTCTGCTAAGCACCAAGAAGGAGGCATTATCTTTTCTCCAGGCTAGAGAAATCTAGCGAAGATATATATTATAAATAAAAGAAACAATAATAGGATGGGTCTGTTTTGAATTGATTGCTTTCATTTTTTATTCTTGTTCTCCTTTCCCCCTTGGTTACAGTATATTTCGTTTCACTTTACATTTTGTTTTATTAAATATTTGTACCCTCTTAACAGGAAAGTACCATCATATGTACACATATGATAACATACATTTAATATAACCTGTACAGCAAGATAACATACATATAATTATCATGTTAACTCATTAATGACCATTTGTTGCAAAATCACTGCAGCCAAAAAATGCTGCGTTGATTGCTATGTCCAGAATATGATATGAATAACATTTTAGTTTCATGCCCAACTCAACAACTTCTACATAATTTGTGTGGTTTTTCTGCTTCTTCTTCAGCATTCATTCTCAAACTCCTGCTGGATCTCCCTTAAAGCAGGACCATGGCCCTATTAGATTTCCAGCAGGATGTAGTCCAGAGAATGGAAATGCGTTGTGTCACCGTTTTATTTGCGCCAATGGTCCGACACATCCATCTTCAGCGGGGTGTAGTATTTATGTCCATTTTTTGGCCATGACCTTTATGTAATTAAAAAATTATGTAGAAGCCATACTGAAGTTGGATGTGTCAGGATAAACAACACAGATGTCGCAGCTGAGCTGTAAGCCACAACACAACACATTTTGTTCTCTGGACAACATTTCTGCTTATCTGCAGGAGTTTGAGAATGAATGCAGAAGACAGAGTGGCAGCGAAGACAATTTTCTGCAAAGAACATATCATGAAGAAAAAGAGTGATTCTCATGACAGTTGAAGACCAAATGAGAGAAGTACAGCACAAATGTACATATTTTGGGCAGTAGAGTATTCATGATAGTGTATTCAGGACGTAGCCACCAACCCATAATTTTTTGGCTGTAATGATTTTCTAGGCAATATAAATATGTCCAGTAGTTTTTCATTGCTTTCTGGATGCACAATTTCCTATGTTGGAGATCGAACTCTGTGCCTTGGCTGTCACAGATGTGCGTACCACTCCACCACAGAGTCAGATTATAAGCATTATAATATACATCAAAGATTTATTATTATAGAACAAAAATTGTAAGGCAGCAAATGAGATTTGAACCATTTCAGCTCAGTTGGCACCCACTTGTCTCACAACTTGAATCTACACGTTTTTCATATCGGACCATACTGCATCTCTAAAAAAAATGCCATGTTAGTCAAGAATTCTAATGTGTATATTCACAAGTTGCTATGAATATGGACCGGTTGATTGACACACACAACAAGAGCACACACTGAACAGGTACAGTATGTAAATTCTTTGAAAGCCACACAAATTTAACATTAGTATATGCTGGTCTCCATACTTAAAAAAAGAACTGATAACAGAGAGTAATAGCAAAATTTGTGTTTTGATGTTTCCAGATAAGCACCCCTAAGACCCTGAAGGATTATGGGTTTGATGATGATTCATCGTAGCTTCAGAAGCTTCAGAATTACATGCTGGGAGTATTGATTAAAATTGCATATCTTTTTAAATAAATGCAGTGGGGTTGAATACGGAAAATGTATTGACTCAAATTGCAAAGCAAGTTGATGTCATCAGAGCATACGTGGTTCAAATCCTGTTTATTGGCTTAGCAATTTTTTTCTATAATAATAAACCCTTGTTGCTTCTATATTATATTGTTCTTTTACTCATGTCACATCTGAATCAACCATATTTATGTATTATTTATGTCTACAAGTAGGCCTAACTGGTCCTTGTAGTACTGAGACCTACTGGTACATACTAATGTTAAATGTTTGTGGTTCTTGAGGAATTTACACACCTGTGTAGTGTGTGAATTGTTGTCTGTGTATTGCTTGAGAATATACACATTGAAAGATGACTAAAATCACATCAGTTTTAGAGATAGGTGTGGTCAAATATGGAAAATGTGTTGACTCGAGTTAGAGATGAGTGGATGTCATCTGAATGGACCTGGTTCAAATCCCATTTGCTGCCTGATAATTTTTTTCGGCAGTATTATTAGCAATGATGGAAGTATATGCAATGACATTCCAGTAAGCAATATTCTGCCTTAGAACAGGCCACTGCAGACTGTTGGGTCACCTTTACCAACTGAGGATCTCATACACTTATGAATGTCCATGTGAATCTGGAATACAACTTCAGGACTTCCCAACATACAAAGAGCAGAGGATACAGTTTAGAGGCAAAAGCTATGAGGCAGTTGCTGTGATGTGGAGAAGACAGTGGTCTTTGTCCTGATGACAGGCCTGATAATATAACATGACCACAGATGCTGAACTCAGAGGATTCCAGTAAAATCCAATTATAATAACTTAGTCCAGACATACAATATTTATGTAATAACAGATATTCAGTGTATACCCGGTACTGTACAAACAATGAAGAATAAATATGATTGGGGATTTTGAAAAGTATTTTTTATAGAGGTAAATTTGCTATAAAGGATGAGTTATAGGGGGGTTTCACTGTATGAGGAGTGCAGTAGCCTAGTTGATAGTGAGCTTGCTTATTATCACTGGGTTACAGCGTGCTAGGTTTGGAAACACGCCCGGAAATAAAAAATATGGTCCAGATCGTGATTTCTCACCTGACATGATCGCTCGTCCAGTCGGCTCAGCTGTAAATGAGTACCTGGTGCATGAGTTAGGGGAGGTAAAGACAGCAAGAAAGGGAACTGGTCACACCACCTAATAGTTGCTGCAGAGTTATCTTCATCTCCGATGGCAGGTTGCTGCCATAGGACTTACCTTTACCTTTATGTATAATGCTAGTGTTATCAAGTATATACTTTATATTCTCTCTGTCCAGTACGGAACTTTCTAAGGATTGAATATTTGGTACATCTTACGCAAATGAGTCTTCATCATGTGATAACAGTCCATCTATTTAATAGTAGGTTTGATTTCATTGAACTTCTGTGACGCACAGATAAAAAACACGAAGCGTCTGCTAGTGCTAATTCGATCTTTGTGTAATACACTGAGAGCTACCCCTGCCAAAGGTCTTCCAGAGAAGGGGGAACCTCTCAGTGGGTTACACGAAGATCGATGGATGCTGCATTGTATTTCATTAAATAATGTATGAGATTAGTCCATAAAAAATATGTCACATCTGCTTAACATGAACCAAATATTCTTTTCTTCTTTCTTAGAACAGGGTGATTTTCTTGGTCTAGACTTAGGTGGAACTAACTTTCGTGTGGTACTGGTAAAATTCAAAGATGGTGAAGCTGAAACCATAACAACATATTACAACCTCACAGATGAATGTCTTAGTGGACCTGCTGCTGGGGTATGGTACTTTTTACTGTGTTTAATATGTTAACGTATATAATCTCTCTGCTCGTAGGGCAACCAGTGCCTGGACTTCTAGTGTATGATGCAAAGAATATGGGCACTGAATTCTTTCCAGGTATATAGTAGAAGGTGACTAAGAAAAGTTGGGGGATGAGCAGACAACCTGTGACGTCACCTGTGAAATAGTTATTGTTGCTGCATGTCTTGATTCAATTTCTTACTTTTGTTTTCTGTCAAATAGTTCCCATGAATGTCGGAGATATGCAGGACTGAACATTGCATCTTTGTCCTTTTGTGGCAGACTCCTAGGTGGTGTGAAAAATGCTTTGTGTGCCATCACTGCAGATGGGTCAACAGATCTGATGGAAAGATGATGAACTAATTGACCCAGATATATATGCTGCACTCCTAGCAGGATGTGATGAACCTGGCATACTGCCACATAGTAGTGCTTCTCTTGGTGTGCTAAACAAGCATCCATAAACTCCTTTAACACAACCACACCTTTAAGACAGCAAACTTTGTGTGTTTGAGAGTCACCTCAGTTACTCAACTGAGACTGAGGAGTACCCATGTTTTTGTCAGAAAGACTATAGGCTGTTAAGAACTGACTGCTCAGAGTTAAAGGAATTATCATCATCATATAATCTGTTGTTTATGTTTGCTGTATGAGAAAACAATTCTGTCATCTAAACCTGTCACCCAATTGGAAATTATAGCTAGCCATATTTATTGAGCTCTGAGATTGTCAGCACATCATCTCTGAGATTGTCAGCACATCATCTCTGAGATTGCAAGCACTCTGTCCAGATTTCTTACCATGATAGCTGGCTGTAAAATTCTATCCAGATTTCTTACTATGATAACTGGGTGTAAAACTCCAGCCTGATTTCTTACCATGATAGCTGGCTGCAAAGATTTCTTACCATGATAGCTGGCTGTAAAATTCCATCCAGATTTCTTACTATGATAGCTGACTGTAAAATTCCACCTAGATTTCTTGCCATGATGCACAGATCCATCGATGACATCATTATCTTCAGTTATCTCCAATCAGTTGATCTATTTCCAGGATTGCTTTACCATTTTCCCAACCTCTACATTCCCTTCAAAAAGTGATAATTAAATTGTTAAAGCCTGACATGATGTCCTTTACCACTAATACACACAATCATATCACCAGAACAATGTGGATGACACAATCATATCACCAGAACAATGTGGGTGACACAATCATATCACCAGAACAATGTGGATGACACAATCATATCACCAGAACAATGTGGATGATACAATCATATCACCAGAACAATGTGGATGATACAATCATATCACCAGAACAATGTGGATGACACAATCATATCATCAGAACAATGTGGATGACACAATCATATCACCAGAACAATGTGGATGACACAATCATATCATCAGAACAATGTGGATGACCCAATCATATTGCCACTACAATGTGGAATACTGGTGTTCGAAACACCAGTTCAACAAGTAGGATTTGCAAGGCTAGATTACTATCAACTCGGCTACCATTCCAAATAATAATTGTTAGTAATTATATATTATCCTTCTATGATTGTATTCCAACTAGACTATAGGGCTCACTATAGGGCTAGTGACAAAACTAAGTACCCAGTATCACATTTGTTTTATTTTTTCATGAGTCAAAGACTTTTTAATGTTGTAGTCGCCAGGATTTTAAACATTGTATAGGTTCTGTGTTTGCTCATGTAGTTGATGACTTTCATTAAATTTATCCCAGGTGTTTGACTTTATTGCTGAGAGCCTTAAGGATTTTATAATAAAACAAGGATTGGAAAATTCAGAAAAGAAAATCCCATTAGGTAAGTTCAGCCACACTGATAATCATTGATCTTTGACTAAGTTAGACTAAAATGTCAAATAGATTCATGGTTGCAACATGTACAGCTTAACAATCATCTGAACAGAATACAACCAGAAACACTCCAGGTTGCCGGCTGTGCACACATACTTGTGAAACTGTTGACGACCACCTTTTAGAATGTCCGGCGTTGGATAACGTCAGGACATAACTTCTCCAAGGCCAGATAAATGGAACACATTATATGGAACAAAACAACAGCTCACAAATACATGCATATATCACACAATGGCATTGGATCAAAGGACATGAGTTCATGGACCGCTGGATCAGCAACCAACCAACCATTCATGTTTGCAAGATAGTTGTAAAATTAGTAATCTTTGATTTTGTTGGTGTTTGAATTCTATCTCAGTTAGTCTTGTTACATGTGAGTACATATGGTAGTAACTTGGCAATGCCTTTTGAGGATGATGATGATGATGATGGTGGAACAATGAGGAAGTACAAGTTTGACACTCCTGTTCCCTATGCCAGGCAGTTGGCATTGTACTTTCAGCTTTAGAATGTTTCTGTATGGTGTGACTGTATGGTGTAATACCATAACCTGGGAAATCTCATACTTGGGGGGGGGGGGTTGTGTCATTACGTCTCTGGCAATATTGGGGCATGCTGCAGATAAAAGGGCTGTTATTCCAGCCTAGCACACCAGACATGGGTCTTCATGAGGTCTATCACAGCAGAGATCAAGGGACAGGAGTTATAAACTCCATACCCAACCTTCTTAATTGCTTCTTATGGCAGGCGATAGTGTCATTATTCATTATTTCTCTTTCAGTTTCAGATCTTGGTAATACATGAATATAATTTCTATTTAATACATGTGTAGTCTATAAAACCTGATGTATTGTCAAGACATTGTATGACTTCACAGATCAGTTTCACTAATTTTACTTATAAAATACCTTGACATCTTTGTCCTACCATAGCCTGGGTTTCACTATTTTTACTTATTAAATACCTTGACATCTTTGTCCTACTATAGCCTGGGTTTCACTAATTTTTACTTATTAAATACCTTGATATCTTTGTCCTACTATAGCCTGGGTTTCACTAATTTTTACTTATAAAATACCTTGACATCTTTGTCCTACCATAGCCTGGGTTTCACTATTTTTTACTTATAAAATACCTTGACATCTTTGTCCTACCATAGCCTGAGTTTCACTAATTTTTACTTATACATTACCTTGACATCTTTGTCCTACCATAGCTTGGGTTTCACTAATTTTTACTTATAAAATACCATGACATCTTTGTCCTACCAAAGCCTGGGTTTCACTAATTTTTACTTATACAATACCTTGACATCTTTGTCCTACCATAGCCTGGGTTTCACTAATTTTTACTTATAAAATATCTTGATATCTTTGTCCTACCATAGCCTGGGTTTCACTAATTTTTACTTATAAAATACCATGACATCTTTGTCCTATCATAGCCTGGGTTTCACTAATTTTTACTTATAAAATACCATGACATCTTTGTCCTATCATAGCCTGGGTTTCACTAATTTTTACTTATAAAATACCATGATATCTTTGTCCTACCATAGCCTGGGTTTCACTAATTTTTACTTATAAAATACCATGACATCTTTGTCCTACCATAGCCTGGGTTTCAATAATTTTTACTTATAAAATACCTTGACATCTGTATTATTGAGAAGAATAATATAATAACTTTACCTTTCTCAATGAACCTATATTATGTCCAGAGGCTACATGTATAATTTTATCAGAGAAATCAATATTTTTATCATTTACGATCAAGTTTATAGCATATATTATTTTACAACAGTGATAAATACAGCACTATTTGTTGTGATTTTCTAGGCAACATTTAAAATTAGCAGGTTACCATTGCTTTTTGACCACCACATGAAAGCAAACAAAAAATAAGAGTAAATACATGTAAATATGAATAAATTATCATATTATTTATTTCATTTATTTTTTAAAAATAGGTTTCACATTTTCGTTTCCATCCACCCAACTGGCCCTGAACAAACAAGTGCTTTTGACGTGGACAAAGACTTTTAAGTGTCCAGATGGTGTTGGAGATGATCCTGTTGCTATGTTGGAGGAAGCAATTGAGAGGAAGGCCAAAGTAAAAGCATTTTCAATTCCATAGGGTGTCAAATTAATAACTAATTTGTTGTGAAAATATTGCTGTTCAAACTTTTGTATTCCCCGCCTGCAACTTATACTGCTATTGTGTGTCTTGTTGTGGGTAGTTTTTTCACATTAAAGCTCTATTCACTAAAGGTGTTGGAAATATCCACCACTATTTAGTTAAAAGAAGGAGATCAAATACTGAAACTACTATCAAATACAAAACCTGCATATAGCAGTGATATTCTGCTAAATGGATATGGATGATAGTTTGAATAATGAAGTAAAAATTACTTTGCATTTTACATCAATTCAAATCAGTCCCATGTCACTAAATGGACACCCTGTATTTGTCTGCTTACAGTTTTCTAAGAAAATTCCTTTTTATCTTTATTTATATATCTTTTTATCAAGTTATATTTAATGATGAAAATTCCTTGGACAGCCAAGAAGACTGATGTAGAAGTTCTCAGAGATGCTGAAGTAAAATGACAAATATTGCAAAAATGAGAAGCAATCCAGATTTTTAGGACATGTGATGAGAAAAGTAAAACTTGAACATTTAGTAACCACTGGAAAGATCAAGGAGAGAAGAGACAGAGGAAAACAAAGAGAGAAATTTCTAGATGAGTGGTCACTGTGACACAAAAAGAAATCACCAACTGAACTTATTAACAGCACAAGAGACAGAGAGTTGTGGACAAGCATGATTGCCTATGCCACTCGGCATGGCACTTGATTGATTGATATATCTACCACAGTATCATGACATTCATATACAAGTCTTCACATTCATATACATCTTCACAATGTCATCACATTCATATGCAAGTCTTCACATCTGTATGAGGGCCACATAGTGCAGTGGTTAGCACACTGACTTTGCATATGAGTGGTCCTGAGTTCATTCCCCAGTTGAGGCAGAAATGTTTTTCAGACCGCAACGGCTTTCAGGTCGACCCAGCCTTAAATGGATACCGGATTAATCTGGGAAGTTAAGACTGCGAGGGAGAGGAGATGGCTACCACCCTCATATAGTGGAGACACTGAAATGTCAGATCGCTAACATCTCACACCTCTATGGCATTAATAAATGCTATGCGTTAATTTAATTTCACATATGTCAACCACAGTCTTTACATCTATATACGTCATAGGTATCAACTAGTACAGATTTTCCGCATTACTATGTATTTCCGACCCATAACTTCGATTTAATTTCCTAGTAATTATTACTAATGTGGATGTTTTTATCTCACACGTTCATATTGATGGGCAAAACAAATTTATATTTTAAAAAAATTATTTTGTTGAGTTTTTGGGGTTTTTTTTAAGCTGCTAAATACTGACATTTTTATTGAAATATGGAAATTAATTGTGAAAAATATGAATTTATGGAAAAGTAAGTTGATAGTTATGCAACTAGTACAGATTTTCTGTATTGATACAGATTTCGGGCCCAAAAAACACAAAAACATTTTCACATTTTTGATTAAAGGTCATCTGGTGTTAAGTTTCGGTAATTATTACTAGTTGCAGGCTTTTTTTTAAATCTCACACGCATGTATTGAACATATTGGTGGGTAAAAAAAAAAGATATTTCGGTGCTAAATGCAGACTTTTTTTTATTGAAAGCCAGAAAATTGTAAAAATACCAATTTATGAAAAATTAAGTTGACAGCTATGATATACGTCTTCACATCTGCCAGCCACAATGGCATCACATTCATATGCAAATCTTCACATCTGTCAAATACAGTCTTTACATCCATATAGGCCTATGTCTTTACATCTTTCAACCACAATATCATCACATCCATAAGTCATTACATCTGACAACCCTACATAGCACCATACAACCCCGTGGAGTCAGTCAAGTCCCTGCAAAATGCCATCTGGTGTAGAGAACTGTCCAGATCAATGTGTAGCACCCTACAACAATATGGAGTCAGCCATTCTGGGACTTGCTAAAGTTTAGGACAATCTCTCCATAGAAAATGGTGCCAAACAGCAATCTGGAATTAAAAGTAAAATTCCACCTGACATAGTGAACAAGAGAAGCAAACTCTTGCTTACTCCGAGTGTTACTATTATCATCAAGAAATGATATGCTATGGAACTATATTTACCTATTTAAATTACTTTCTCTTAAGTAGTGGCATGATGGTATAGATTATTCTCTTGCATCATTATACTTTTCCTCTGATTTGTTTTCAAAACTGATAACTAGTGTTTCCTGCCAGTTCATGTTAGCTATATTTTTCCTTCTGTTAGTTATGTATACTGTTCTGTTAACTATATATGTTTCTGTCTATTAGGCTGTTTTGTATACTGTTCTGTTGGCTATATTTTTTCCTTTTTCTTAGTCTGCTTTGGAAACCATTAACTATATTTTCCTGTCTATTTTATGTACTGTTAAATGTATTTTTTTTGCTAACATACGTTAGGCAATTTTGTAAACTGTAAAATTTATGACTATTTTTTATAAATTCCGACAGATATTGAATACAATTACTTTCTATCTTGTATTTTTTATAAAATCTTAAACAGCTCAGAACATGTACATCTGACACATTTACTTGAAGAATATCAAGTGATAACTAAAGATAAACATTGTTTGTACAATGTTTATCTTAGAATAGTTGTATAGCAGATGTTCTTTGTCCTTGAATTAGGTAACTGGGTCAGAACACTGTCAGTTTTGTAGAGATATGGGGTATATTACCAGTGAAGCTATACTAATAGACAAATATGTAACTTTAAATGCTCTTAACTTTTTTTTTTAAATATTGGAATTTGCAGGAAAGTAATGCACAACTTTTTGTATCATCTTAAGCTAAATAAGAAATGTGTTGAACTAGTAGGCCTCAGTCTAGGAAACAGTTAGTAAACAATTCAATATTTACAATGGAGTATAGAAGTTGATTAAATAACCTTGCTCTTTTTTTTGTTTGAGTGTGTTATCAAACTCCTGATGGTTAGCAGGATGTAGTTAAGAGAATTTAATGTGCTGTGTCATGGTTTACAGCTTGATTGTGATATTTGGACTTTTGGGATGACACATCCAACCTCAGTATGTCTTTTGGGTAATTTTGACCAAAGAGATTGGAAAGCTATCTGGCCACCCAGAACTTCCTTACAATATGCAATGCAGATTACAGAGTTGTTATGCTTTGTTCTCTTTTTAGACCCCAGCAACCATTGGGTGAATAATTGATGTGTATAATTGTTAAAGTATTAATTCTAGCTTATGTCACCTTATATAACTATTAAATAATGTTAACTCTGACAGAATTTGCCAGTGGATGTTGTGGTGGTAATGAGTGACACAGTAAGCACATTAATGGCTGGCAATTACCTAGACAAGAAATGCAGAGTTGGTTTGATACTTGGTGAGTTGTAACACGATAGGCTGTTATCTTGTTGTGACAAATCTAAGAGACATGAGCGTTTACACCTCACTATCTTTCTCTATCTTGTTTTGTGTTTGTATGCTAGAGTTTTATGAATATAATAGAACTGCACTCACACACTGTTGCATGCAATTTTGAGATGTGTCACTTACTTAGAGTTATAATTTGCAGCAACAGATCTGTTAGTAGGATGCCATTTAGTATACTGGTGCACTGAAATTCATTCCTTCAGGAACAAAACATGCATCCATAACTCCCCCTTCCTTACACCTCCCTGTCTCTGAGACCGTATATGAGTTTGTGTGCTGCTTCATTTACACAATTGAGAAGAATCTGTGCTTTTGTCAGAAAGGTTATGTGCTGTCAAGAGTTACCTTCTCATAGCTAAAGTGATTATTTCATCATAATGTCTTGTAAGCAAATGTTTTCCTAGTAAAGTCTTCATCAAGCTATCATTTAGTAACATCATAAGTGTCCGATGTCATTCTATACAAGATAACTGTTACCTTTTGTCCTTGACAAGCCTTTACCTGTACTTTAGTCTAGTTTGTTATGAATATTTTCAGTGTCAACTAACAATGCTTCACTTGTGTGTTTGGTTTGTAATTTAAGGGTCTATAGGGGATGAAATTATGTTACAAGTTCAAGGAATCCAGATTGACTTTGTAAATTGGGTTCTTTCCTAGTAGACGCCAATACACTGTTCAGGTTTTTAATCCCATATTTTAGATAGTCATACACATGACAATTTGCTGGATTTTTTTTGCTACATACAATAACAAATATTGCTGCTACTAACTCAAACATGATGATTTGAGCCTCCCTAGAAATAAGCAAGAATGGAATTGGTTGTGATTCTACAAAGCAGAAAAAGTACTGCCTGTTGATAATATCTGTACTCTATATTTCTTCTGTGTATTACACACTGGGATGGGGGGGGGGGAGCTCTCTCAGAGTGTAGCGTGCAGAAATAATGAGAGCTCAGTACAAATGATTGCCAATTTACCATCTGCAAGTTATAGAAGCACAAGGAAAATAATGGCGCTCTGCACATTGTACAAGTGTGGGATAGCATTAAATGGAGTAACAATACACATCATGTCACATCTCTTTAGCTTCTTAAAATTTATCATACAGAATTTATGTGGACATCAAGGACAACAACCACAGACACTACATGTTTCATGTTCCTCTCGTTCTTATGCAAGATTACTTGCCCCAATAAAGCTTGTTGCATTATTTATGATTGCGTCTCTTGTATAATATGTTTTTATGTCCCTTTGTACCATAGTTTTGTTTCACTAAAGTGTGTTCTAACTCTTTGCGGACTAAATTATTCCTGGGGTTAGTACCTAATTAATTTTAGGCTAAATTTTTGAAACACAACATGATTTAGGTACCAGCTTCCTGAAGACAAAGTATTAGATATGGAAGGTCATATAAGGTATCAAAAGAAAGATAATTGAATGTGAAATCCATATACAATATAAGAATTTTAACAACAAAATACACAAATTACACCACAAATGGGGATGTTAGAAGAACATACCGTACATTTTTTTGTGCATGCATTTTGTTCTTCTCACCCTCAATTTTACTTGTCTTGAAATGTCGATATCCAATCTTACTAAAGTATATATCTTGACTGTCCATTTACTGATCATAATTAGTTTATTTGAGGTAAATCTATCAAACTCCTATTGTTTATGCCATTTTGTGTGTGTTCCATGTCCAATTTCATATGCGGATATAAAAACCATAAAGGCTCAAAACCAAAAATAACAGCTTGGTGGACAGAGATAAAGAATGCAACAAAAGATAAAAAAAACAAAAATACAAGAAATGGACAACAAGCAAAACGCATGAAGAATTACTTGGCAGCAAAGATTAACACCAAGAAAATCATAAAATCTGCAAAAATTAAGTCATGGCAAGAATATGAAGAAATGCTTGTATGCTTCTAGATGATCATATTCTTTTATAATCCAAACAAAGCAAATGTAGATGACATATCTGCTAGACCAATACATCGTGGACACGTCTGGAAAGGGATACGTGAACACGTCTCTTTGCAATGATATATCGTGTTTACGTACAGAATGAGTTAAATAAAAGCAGAGGTCTTCATACCATAATCCTGACCTCTTGCCACTACAACAATATTTGCTGTTAAATATCTGTAGTTATTGGTTGTGATAGAAGCTGCATATAGGGACACATGCTTCCTCAAAACTTTTCATAAGAGATAGAAATTCATCAGCCTGTGATCCTGATTTTAATATGATGTTTTACTTTCTCTATAATGTTTGGAAAGAACTATTTCTCCCCATGTTCATCATTCTCTCAACACACTCATCTCTTACAGAGTTAGCTGTCTATTTCAGGCATGTCTCATCTCATTGTTTGGGAAAAGCCAAATCTCCACTGTTCTTTATGTGAAGTCAATTTTTCAGAGGTATGTGTGTTACTGCTTTATTTGTGTTGTGGCTACATGTCTATTTGTCCAATCTTCAGAAAATCATCTTTTCGTTTTTATTGCAGATTTAATTAGTAGTTCCCTTTTTCATGTCTTTGTGGCATGTTGAGGAATACAGTGTTAGATCAGTATTTTTCATTTACCAATGGTATTCTTATGAATGATTTGGTCTGCATCACAACCACATACTTTATTTTCCCAAGGGATCTAGTACCTATATCCTTAGTCTGGGTTGATCGAGAGAGCCATTGGTTTATTTTAGAAATATTTCCAGTTGAACTGGATATTGAACCTTGGATCATCAGATTAGAAACAATATCACTAGCCACTAAGCTCTATAGCTGCACCCCCCCCCCTCCTAATTTAATTAGTGCCTGCTGTTTATATTTTTTAAATAGAATAGAACATAAACATGAAACAAGAGAGTGCACACATTCCTTACATTTCCATAATTCCCGTCCATTTTATAGGCACAGGTTGTAATGCAGCATTTGTGGAGAATATATCTGACATTGCAAAGTGGACAGGTGATGATAAAGATCCCAAACATGTGAGTAGAATGTGGTTACAAGGATAATTTGCTAGTGATTTCTATTACTTTTCTACACTTTATAATATGGACCCCAACTTGAAAAATATTGTTTACTTATTATGGCATCAAGTTCAATGGTTCAGGTCAACTAACTTCCTGCACACAAATGAAGAATTTACTCCTTCATTTATGTTTTTTTCTTTGCTAATGACGACCCAGTCTTCAGTTTTTCCATTTTTCTCTTTATTCATATACGGCAGGTTTTTATATTCTTAGCGTACCTTGTCTTGTCCTATCCATGTGTGCCGCTAGCCGTCATGTGAAGCTGAAGTCTTTTTTCTTTAGCCAACTGTAAATGCCCCTGCCATAGTGCAGTCTTGGTGTTCTAGTGTTTCTCTGATGGCATCTTCATCTGGATCCTCCCCTGTTTCTCTTTTCAGATGATCTTTTATTGAAGGATATCAATGGAATGCTATCTGGTTTCATTCGGATTAGGTGACCAAACCATTTGATCTTTTGTGTATCTATGTATTCTTTGGACAATATTGTTTTCATCAGAATTCTTATAGTGTCATTGTTTATTGTGTATAATATATTTTGTGTATACAGGTTGTAAAGTGTTGTTGTGTACAGGTGGTAAATTATTCTTGTATACAGGTGGTAAAGTGTTGTTGTGTACAGGTGGTAAATTATTCTTGTATACAGGTGGTAAAGTGTTGTTGTGTACAGGTGGTAAATTATTCTTGTATACAGGTGGTAAAGTGTTGTTGTGTACAGGTGGTAAATTATTCTTGTATACAGGTAGTAAAATGTTGTATACAGGTGGTACTTATGTAAAACACAGGTTTTTGAAATTTTCACTTGAACGAGACAGACTATCGTAATGAGATTTAAACACGAAAACAGAAAAATTACAATATACTAGACATTTTCAATGTGTCGAAACGTTAGGTATTTCTCAAAAATATAAAAAATAAACAGTGAAAAACAATGAAAACAGCAAAAACCATGTTGCCACCACACAGGCACTAGATACACTATTAACATGTATAACAATACAAAGTTCAAGGTGACAATGATGTATGTGGAAACATGTAGTCATGGAAACTGGTTTTGTTGAAAATTGAACAGGATATGACAACAGATATAACAAATTATTACAGTATGCAACATTTAAATAAATGAATGTTTGGAGTTAAATCCAAAAGGATTGAGGGTACCAAACTCAAAAATAAATTGATTTTCAAGAACATACCTAGATCTGTCATCCATGGTGCAGGATCTGAGGGCAGTGACCTGGATATCAAGGGCACCATGATGACCATCACCATTGAAATGAATGGTGACAGGGATAGATTCTCTGTGTTTTATCGCATGAAGATGCCTACAGAAGCGGTCACTCAATCATAAGCCCTTTTCACCTATATACTTGTCACAACATATACATATGATAAATAATATATAATTTTGTTATATTAGTGTTAATTTCATCAGAATAGTGTCAATGCAAGAGATACTAGATCTGTCAAGGACAGGTGTCTGGAATCTTGTCTTGCCATCTGATGTTCAAAACTTTTCTGAGACAAGTTGTGTGAAAGTGATTGAGTTTTTTCACATGATGTCTATACACAGTCCATGTTTCACAAGCATATAACAACACTGAGGGTACCACTGCTGTAAACTTTCAGCTTAGACTGTAAGTTAATGCCAGTTCCATGCCACGCATTTGCGTACAATCTGCCAAAAGTGCTGCTGGCCTTGGCAATCCATATATACACTTCATCATCAACTGAGATACAGCTACTGCACAACAATTGATGACACATCTATATTTCTACTACACAACAATTGATGACACGTCTATATTTCTACTACACAACAATTGATGACACGTCTATATTTCTACTGCACAACAATTGATGACACGTCTATATTTCTACTACACAACAATTGATGACACATCTATATTTCTACTACACAACAATTGATGACACGTCTATATTTCTACTACACAACAATTGATGACACATCTATATTTCTACTACACAACAATTGATGACATATCTATATTTCTACTGCACAACAATTGATGACACATCTATATTTCTACTACACAACAATTGATGACACATCTATATTTCTACTACACAACAATTAATGTGGTCACTGAAGACTGTTGGGACAGATATACTGACTGAAGATCTCTACACAAATGGATGTCCGCATGCGTCTGGAATCCAAACCTCCAAACAGATACTTCAGGACTGCCTAGCATACATAGAGCAGAGGCAAAAGGTAATGGGGCAGCTGCTCTGACCTGTAGAAGATTGGATTTCACCCTGACAATCTAACATGAAAACAGATGCTGAATTCAGAAGAAGACAACAATTGATGATAAATCTACACAGCTGCCACACAACAATTGATGATAAATCTACACAACTACCAGAAAATTGATAATAAATATACACAACTACCAGACAATTTATAATAAATCTACACAACTACCAGACAATTGATAATAAATATACACAGCTACTACACAACAATTGATGATAAATCTACACAACTGCCACACAAAAATTGATGATAAATCTACACAGCTGCCACAGAGCAGTTGATGATAAATCTACAAAGCTATAATACAACAGTTGATGATAAATCTAAACTACCAGACAATTGATAATAAATCTACACAGCTGCCACACAACAATTGATGTCATATCTATGTTATAATTGAGAAGACTTGGAATCAGATATTGCACAAATGTTTAGAGAACAGAATAAGGAAAGTGCTTAACCAGTGAGACACAGGAATTCTCAAACCAATGAGACACAGGAATTCTCAAACCAGTGAGGCACAGGAATTCTCAAACCAGTGAGACACAGGAATTATCATCTTAGATACTGTGACTGAGGACATATGGATCTATAAAGACTGATATTAGATTAGTTCAGTAACTTGACAGATCATTGAAATATCTGATTTTATTCATTTTGGAGTCTCCTTGTCAAATTTGCAAATTGACAGTGTCAATATAAAGTTCTTTAGACAATGTATTCGTAGTCTAGTTTCACTGACATGAAAGATTTTATGCAATATTTTATACCAAACTATTCACAATAAAATGCATAATATAAGACAATTTCACACAGACATGTGCAATATGTCAAAACATAAGAATACAATTTCTAACATTAAAATAACTACCAGTTAATTGCACATCCCTGTAGCTGTGTGGTACAGACCGAATCTGTGGCGGCCAAGATTATAGGTTCAAATCCTGCCACAAGCAGTTGTGCATCTGGACTGCAAAAATCAATGGCAAACTACTGAATGTATTTATATTGCCTAGAACTAGAAAATCACTACAGCCAACAAAGTGTGGACTGATGGCTATGTCCCAAAAAGGATATGCTACCAAGAAACCTTGGTAGGTTAGAGATAAATAAGTGGTGAAAAACTAATGCTGTGAATAAAAATTTGTCAAATGTCACCAAAAAATATGTGTAAAAATAAGAGAACATTAGAAGATAACAAATAATAAATTTCATTAAGTAACATCTTTGCTTCTGCAGCCTCTATGCACTGTAACCAGATATGCACTGTAACCGTATATGAAAGAATTATTATATAGCCTTATTCATCTTGACAGAGGGTCTGTAACAAGCTTGTATCAGTTGGAGTTGAGGTGGTACTAGCAGGGTAGGATTCCTCATGACTGAATCTGCTAATCTATGAGCGATTACTCTGACACAGAAGACACATGCGAGTGTTATGATGTTGAGTTGTTGCTCTTGTTTTTTTGTTCTTCTACTCTGCATGTTATTGAATTCTCAAATATCCTAGCACCATTATGCAGACTAGTTATCCATGCAGCTTGATCTTCTGCCAAGTTTTCCTAGTTTTTGGGTGTAGTAACAAACACATTTAACTAGAAGTCTTTGTATTGCAACTTTGATCTGCCTCTTTTTTTTTGTTTCATCATGTGAGAGCTCCATTTATAGCAGTTGAAAGAATGGCTGTTAGCCAAAGTGCAATGATTATGTTTCTAACATGAAATAATACAAATAAATAAAAAATATTCAAATTATTAATCGGAGAAAAAAATCATTGCAAAATTCTTTAGACTTTCTTCTTCTTCTTCTTCATTCGTTCTCAAACTTCTGCAGATTAGCAGGATGTAGTCCGGAGAACGGAATGCATTGTGTCATGGTTTACAGCATTGCTGCGATATCTGCGCCTTTTGGCCTGGCACATCCGACTTCAGCATGGCTTTGGGTCACTGACCCTATATGGGATGGATCAGTGACTTCCTTAGTCGCCTTTTACGTATGCGTGGAAGGTAAACAGTGTTGCTATTCTTTACTCCCCTTATGGGTCCCGGCAACACACGGGCGCTTTAGACTTTAGCTTATCTCTTCTCGTAAACTTGTTTGGTTTGAACATGTAACGAGACACGACTTTCTAAAATTATTTTGCAAGGAACAGTCAAAGATGGAAGGAGAAGAAGAGAGAAGAGAAAATCCTGGATTGATAACATCAAAGAATGGTCTGGGCATGATTTTTCTACAATCCTCTGAATGACTGAAGACAGAGCTGTTCAGAGAGCATTTTGTGATGATGTCACCTGTGTGGCACACGTTCGACCCTGACAGGTTATGGGTTTTATTATTATTATTATTATTCTCAGGAACTCAGTAAATTATTTCTTTTTTCTTTTCAGGTAATAGTAAATGTTGAATTAGGTTCAACTGGAGATAATGGATGTTTGGACTTCTGTAGGTCAAAGTATGAGAAAGAAGTGGACAAATACTCCAACCACCCAGGATCATTTACGTATGTGCTTTCTTCACTCCGGGAACCATAATCTTGTTATTTGTTAATGAAATGATAAACTGCATGAAACTACCACCTATAGTCACAGGAATAGCAGATTATTATTTCGAGAACCTGTACTGGACACAGTTGTTTGTTTATTTGCATGTTTGTTTCAATCCTCAAAAATTACAAGTTATGGGGATCTTGTATTCTTTTACTGCAGAAGATGGATGTATTGGGCCATTGGAACAAATAAAATGGAGACACACTGCATTTCTATTCTCTGGACTAAATTCTGCTGGAAATCTAGTAGAATCATTATCCTGCTACAAGAGAGATCCAACGGAAGTTTGAGAATGAATGCTGAGTATGAATGTAGTCATGGCAAATATGAATGTAGTCATGTAGGTATGAATGTAGTCATGGCAAGTATGAATGTAGTCATGGCAAGTATGAATGTAGTCATGGCAAATATGAATGTAGTCATGTAGGTATGAATGTAGTCATGGCAAGTATGAATGTAGTCATGGCAAGTATGAATATAGTCATGTAGGTATGAATGTAGTCATGGCAAGTATGAATGTAGTCATGGCAAGTATGAATGTAGTCATGGCAAGTATGAATGTAGTCATGGCAAGTATGAATGTAGTCATGGCAAGTATGAATGTAGTCATGGCAAGTATGAATGTATTCATGGCAAGTATCAAAATATTAATTTTGTAATAACACATTAACATATTAATTTTGTAATAACACATTAATTGATTTCAGATTTCAATTAGAATAACATTTCCATGCAGATTTGAAAAGTCATTTTCTGGAATGTATCTTGGAGAACTAGTCCGTCTAGTCTTGGTACAACTAATACACGATGGAGCACTTTTCCAAAAAGATGGAAATAAGTTAGTCGATGCAAGGTGGAAGCTGACAACAACTGATGTTACTTTAATTGAATCGTAAGTTGACTATCCTAACATCATGCGACTTTCTCATGGTTAAACTCATTTCCTGTTTGATATAGTATGGTTAGTTGCTGATCCAGTGGCCCATGGCCTCATGCCTTTTGACCCAGGCATTATATTGCTGGGAAGTGTTTGATATAATATAAACATATAGTTTTCTTGTTTGTGATTCTTTGTGCTTTAGTGTTTGTACTGATGCTTACAATGAAGCTGTACCATTCAGCACATTAATTTTCTGATAAGGAAATTCATATTTGCATATAAACACAGGAGTATGTAGAAGAATATATATATATGTACATATTTTACATAGAGATAAACTTATATTGACACTTACATAGACACTCATATTGATACTTACATAGACACTTATTCATATTGATAATTACATAGACACTTACATTGATACTTACATAGACACTTATTCATATTGATAATTACATAGACACTTACTCATATTGATACTTACATAGACACTTATTTATATTGATAATTACATAGACACTTACATTGATACTTACATAGACACTTATTCATATTGATAATTACATAGACACTTACTCATATTGATACTTACATAGACACTCATATTGATAATTACATAGACACTTACTCATATTGATACTTACATAGACACTTATTTATATTGATAATTACATAGACACTAACTCATATTGATAATTTATTCATTCATTTTCCTTTTGCACTGAAGTTAGAACATAGGGCAGAAGTCAGATCTCTCCAATTCTGTCTGTTCAAAGCTATTGTGTGCAGTTTTTGAATAGTATGGATATTGATTGTATGAACTGATTTCTTTTGCACAAATCGGTCTGGACTTTACGATGTTAGGTGATTAATCCAACGATCGATGGAATGACCCAGACTTGATTAGAGAAACACCCTCCATCAACGGAGGTCACTACAATATTGATAATTACATAGAAACTAATTCATAATTATGTTGACACTAACTCATATGTCTTTTTTGTCAAAGAATGGTTAAATCAAAGGCGACCTATATGTGTCAGAGAAGTGAAATAAAGGGAGACTACAAATGACTTTGATAAAAGAAAGGTTAAAGGAAGATATTTATTTTCAATATTAGGTATGTTGATTATCATCTTCGCACACCGGACACGTCCATAGGTGCTCCGATCTCCGCTTCAGTAAATCTCTCAGGGTATAACGGCTGATGGTTCCGGTTCTATGTTGGTTCACTACTATTTTTGAAATCTTTGTAAAGGGTTCTCTTCAGGCCATGCCCTCCTCACTTCCAATTCTTGATATTGACCCATGCTTATTCATCTCAAATCCTCTGATCGTGAGGACTCACGAAGAGAAGTGAGTATGTCTGCTCTGTCTATTTTTATTTTCAATTTTTTTTAAATCATTATGTAGAAACAGGACATATAATTAAAAATGTTTAGTAAAGATATATAAATTCAAGATAGCAGGTCGTGGTAACAGGATTGCTTAAATTGTAAGCTCCATTATTTCAATAATCATAAGCAGATAACCAGAACTGCAAGCTCTGTTATTTTTGATGACCATCACTCTATAATATGACCACCACTCTATGATATGACCACCACTCTATGATATGACCAGCACACTGATATTGCTAAATCTGACCTCAAGTCTGCGGTGAGAAAGAATTTTTCTCACTTTAAGAGGTACATTTTTAAAACTAAATTATTAGCTGGTGATCAGAATAATTTGAAAGATAATACAAGATAACTATCTTCTTCTTCTTCTGTGTTCGTTCTCAAACTCCTGCAGATTAGCAGGATGTAGTCCAGAGAACGGAATGCGTTGTGTTGTGGTTTACAGCAGTGCTACGATATCTGCACCTTTCGGCCTGACACATCCGACTTCAGCATGGCTTTGGGTCGCTGACCCTATATGGGATGGGACAGCAAACTCCATCCCATAACAAATTAGTCGCTTTTTACGACATGCGTGGAAGGTAAACAGTGTTGCTATTCTTTGCTCCCCTTTTGGGCCTCAACAACACACAGGCGAAGACCTATCAAATTATTAACATATTTGAGCAAGTTGGCTTCCTACACCTCAGAACTGGACACAACTAACTTCGGAGCACATGTAGACATATGGACAAGCACTGCACACAGTGAATCATACACTTCATGACTAACCAGAATAGAAAATGCTGAGGCAAACACACTGACCTAAAGCAACAAAACTAGATAAAGAAAACTCTACTGATCTCTGTGCAAGTTACAAAACACAATCAAGTTTATAGAAGAGACAAAACTTCACATGTAAGCACGTTCCAGAAGAATGAAAGAAGTACGGTAGATAGAAAGTGTTTTTATAAAATTAAGGAGAAAATAGATCTGCTCTGTTGACTCAATTAGTATATATTTGATCTAACTTTAAATGACATTTTGAACTCGAATATATTTATTTTACTTCAGTGATGTTGGTGACTCCACTACCAAAACTAGAGCAGTGCTGAAAAAGTTTGCATTGGATACCATAGCTACTGAGGAAGATTTGGCAATAATAAGGGAAGTAACAGAGTTTGTGTCAGTCAGGGGAGCTCACATTATTGCAGCCGGTAAATATTTTATATTCATGTTTTATATTCATACTTTATATTCATGTTTTATATTCATACTTTATATTCATGTTTTATATTCATACTTTATATTCATGTTTTATAATGATTATTGGGGTATTTGTTACCTCTAAGATTGTATAGTAGTGTGTCCTGATATAGCCTAATTGGACTTTGTCTGCTGATTGAAAGAATCTCCAAAATAGAGGCAAACTCATTAACTACCTACCTACCATTCATGTTTTATATTCATATTTTATAGCTTGATGATCCAGTCTCCTTACTCTATTTCAGATGTTTATTTTCAAAGTGACAGGGTTGAATCCTCCTTTAACATATACACAGAAAACATCACGTGAAACGTATGAGAAGATCAACATTATAAACAGTTTCAATCACGTAATATAGAAGCCCTTGAGATCCCAGAACTTAGGTTTGTAGATGACACAACCCTAATTTCAAGAAACCCCCTAGAATGTATGGTTATGTCAGTCAATCAGCATTGTGAGGTACATAATCTTTTCCTCAATTCATAGAAGAGAAAAATAATACAATAAAGATGAACTCACACTTACAATAATCATTGATAAAGAACATTTAGAAAATATCCACAACTTTTATCTCTGGGCAACAATCAGCATTACTGGAAATTTCTCAGCAGAGATCAGAAAAAGATTAGCAATGGCCCTCAAAAAAAGTACCACAAATGAGCAATCTATGGCAAGGGACAAAAAGAGAAACAAAAACATTAAAAAGATATATTTATTAAGTGGCAACAAATAGTTGTGTGAGACATTGACAAGCAATGACATTATCCGTAATGGAAAATATAATATCGGTATTTGAAACAAAATGTAAGGTCGTAAAAATATCATGAACAGAAAGACAATCCAAAGCAGATTTGACAAAGACCTGAATATAGAAAATAGACTTGTCTCCTCAACACTATCAAACAATGCAAGCTAACATATTATGGACATATCAGAAGGTACAATAGTTTAGAAAGATTACTTATCGAGGACAACGTCCATGAAAGAGAACAAGAGACAGACGAAGACTATGATGGACACACTGAACATGACACTATAAGAGATAGTACAGCTTGCACAGAGATGAGAGACTTACAGAGTGGCAGTGAGGATGAAATTTGCGAAAGACACGTCACATAGATTGGTTTTTGAAATTCATTTTCTCAGGTCATAAATCACTAGAGCATCAAGGATAACCAAACAAACTAGAAATATGGGAGCTTCTTCTCATGTGACACATTCTTTCCAGAACCTGGTCTTCCTTGTGGATTCTCTGAACACTCCGTGATTATGGGCGAGTTGACCTGCCACAGCTAGAGACATGTTTAAGCAATCTAATATATCACTGCACCATTGTCGTTGTGGCCATGTTGCTCTTCCCCTGTTGCTGTTAACTCTGCCTTCAGCTATTAATCTTTCCATGCTGTTATTTATCTTTATATGACAAAAAAAACACAGATTTCTTATTAAGATGTTGATAAGGAACCAGCCCTTTTTGATGTGTATTGATCTTAACACTTCTTGATTTGTCTTTTTAGCTGTCCATGGTATACGTAAAATTCATGTGTAGCATCTATAGGAGCTTTACTAATAGAAATATAAAGAGGAGATTGGTAAAGTATAATGTTAGGGAGATGTTACGGTTAGGGAGATGTTAGAACATGTTACTCACCTCTTAATATTTTCTCTATTTTCCCTGTACAATTTACTGCTCGACATACTGTACTTGTGTGTTCAATTGGTAAGTTTGTCCTACCATTGTATCTAAAGGGGTGAAGGTTTTTTAGTTGAAACATCCCGTCCTGATGGCCCATTGTTTATGTCATGTTGACTAATGGTAATAATTTACATTTCATTTAATGTGTCTGTTTCTGTTCACACTGATATAGTATAGCTCAAACAACAATAATATGTTGGTATAGGCGATTTCATAGGTAATGAAACGCGAGACATTGAACTCTATGACATCCACCCTGTGTGCCGTCTTTGGCCCTCGAGCAATAGCTAACTAACTAAAATAGGAAGCAGGGGCTCAGCCAACTTAGGCCACACCAAGATATAGGAAACGGGCTTAACCAACCTAGCCCTCACCAAGATATAGGAAACGGGCAGAACCAACCCAGTCTTCATCAAGATATAGGAAACAGGGGCAGAACCAACCCAGCCCTCATCAAGATATAGGAAACGGGCAGAACCAACCCAGTCTTCATCAAGATATAGGAAACAGGGGCAGAACCAACCCAGCCCTCATCAAGATATAGGAAGCAGGGGATCAGCCAACCTAGCCCTCACTAAGATACCCTCTCCCCTGTCAACAACTGTCAAACTTTTTCAGACCCTCTTCCCCCTAGTTATTGATGTAATTTATGGATATCCCCTTAGTCAACTCCTATGACATGTATGGCAGGTAACAATGCTGCTAGACTTAGCTCCCCTTTCAGACATTTGCACTCACATTAATTGACCTATTGATCATGCTCTAAATTTTTAACTAGAATAAAAAGACTAAACAAATGTTACTTGTGTGATGTAAACAGAAGCTGTATATACTATAATGACGCATTGTTTATATTGTATTGTTCCTTGTTTCTTACATCCATGTCCAGCAATGTCTGTTCTCGTCAACTATATCCGTCTCCCAGAGGTTACCATTGGTATAGATGGTTCCTTGTATGAGAAGCACCCAAAGTTTCATGATGCCATAATGGAAATATTTGAGAAATACAGTCCCAACACAAAGGTATATACTATCTATTTGTTTGTGTACAGTCCCAACACAAAGGTATATACTATCTATTTGTTTGTGTACATACTCAATTAACCAGCACAATTTCTCATGGGGCAGATGTCTCCTATTTTCAAAAATAAATATGTGAGCATGAACACTAATATTGCACTATATAAAACGATCAGCATACCATCACTATGCTACCAATGTCAAACGTGGACACTAGCAACAGAATCCAAAAGAAAACTTGTTATGACAGATATGACTTGTCTATGTCGAATCCTTGGAGTAACAATAAGAGACAGAATCAGAAATGAAAGCATCAGAAGACTAACAAACACAATGCCAATTCTGGATTACATCAGAACACAACAAATTAAGTGTTTTTCGCATGCTTCCAGACTACCATCTAATTGTGCCCCTCAAAAAAAGAATAACTATACAGACACAATTGATACAAAGCCAGGGGGAGACCTTACAAACGATGGATTACAGAAATAAAAGAGTCAACGAAAACAAACATATATGAATTACATAAAAAAGCCATCTCCAGAGAACTCTTCTCCCCCTGACACTGCAAGGCATAAAGGGGTATAAAGCGAAAAGAAAGAAAAAGAATTTCACATATTATTTCAGCCAAAGAGCATAAATATATTGTGCTACAACATAAATTCCACCATATAGGTCTAGGATATTCATTTTTATCATGCCATTGATTCAGTTGGACTCTCCTAGCTTTTGAGAGCCTTCTAATCTGCATGGAGTTTACAGACTCATGGAGAATTTATTAACTTCATGCAGCTCTGTAGATATGACTTTGGTGTGGAGAGATTTTGCTTAAAAACAAAATAAAATACCATTCCATTTTATAGATTTTTTATTATAGTTTTGTTAGGGCCATTGAGGAGAGGTTGTTAACCCTCATTTTACATTTCATAGTACTTGATGTTGTGTACTGTTTTTTCTCATTTCTTAGTACTATATGTCATGTACTGTTTTTAATCATTTCCTAGTAGTTGGTATAGTGTATTTCATAGGTAATGAAATGCAAGACATGGAACTCTATGAATCTGAAATTCTCCATGAGTCTGTAAACTCCATGCAGACTAGAAGGCCCTCAAAAGCTAGGAAAGCCCAACTGAATCAATGGCATGATAAAAATGAATATCCTAGACCTATATGGTGGAATTTATGTTGTAGCACAATATATTTATGCTCTTTGGTTGAAATATATGTGAAATTCTTTTTCTTTCTTTTCACTTTATACCCCTTTATGCCTTGCAGCATCAGGGGTAGAAGAGTTCTCTGGAGATGCCTTTTTTGTGTGATTCATATATGTGTTCATGGAACTCTATGTCATGTACTAGTTTTTTTCTTATTTCCTAGTTTGAGATGTCATGCACTGTTTTTAATAATTTCCTAGTACTAGATTTCATGTACTATTTTTCTCATTTTCTAGAAGGCCTACTAGATGTCATGTACTATTTTTCTCATTTTCTGGTAGGGCCCTAATAGATGTCATGTACTGTTTCTCTTAAAGGGAAGGAATATCAAAATCTCCTAATGGAGGCCATTAAATCCCTGGTCGATAGTTTCGGGGGTGGAAACAGTAAGCAGAGAACTTGACTTGAGTCGACTATGTCTATCTCATACAAATTGTTCCACTGTTAGAGAACTGGTACTGCCCAAATGATAAACCATTGGCACTAGACACAATTCCAGATAAAGAGAGACTTATGGTGTGTGGTGACTTCAACAGCCACTCTCAGAGCTGGGGCTATGATCATATCGACAAGAGAGGTGAGGAACTTGAGAGCTGGCAGGATGAAAATAATCTCATCCTTATTAACCAGCCAGCTGACTCACCAACGTTCTACTCGAGAGCATGGCACACCACCTCTACACCAGATCTGGCATTCCACTCACCAGGCCTGGAATGGAACATCACACGTGTCGTTGGAAAGCAGCTTGGGGGTAGTGACCACAGACCAGTATTTCTGGAAATCCACAATGAATTTACCAAGGACAGCAGCACGCTCACTAGGTGGAACTATAAGAGGGCAGACTGGAAAATGTACCAGCATTTAACCAGTGTTCTAGTTAAGGACATGAACTTGGACAAAGACATCAATAGAGCAGTGAGTGAATTTAATAGATGTATACTACATGCTGCTAGTAAAACCATACCCAGGGGGGCACGCAAAAACTACAAACCCTACTGGAATGATGAACTGGAAAAGCTGCAAAATGAGATGGAAACATCTAGACAGCAGGCTGAGAACAGACCTAGCCAAGAACATCACAACAAATATCAGCAAACAAAGGCTAAATTTCAAAGAGCCAAGTTACAAGCCAGACGGAGTAGCTGGAAAGAAAAAACAGAGTCGCTGAACCTAGAAAGAGATACTAGGAAATTATGGAAACTTGTAAAACAACTAAATGATGAAGGTACAGGGAGAAATACCAGGATCACACTTTATAAAGATAGAAACATTTTAACAGGTAAACATGCAGCTGATTACTTTGCAGAAGACAATAACATCAAAGTCAGCCCAGACAAACAACAGGAGGTTCGAGAGAATCAGCAAAACATTGGACAAGGCGAACCTATACCTGAAGTCATGGAGGCACCAATCACAATGAGAGAACTGGAGCATGCAATATCCAAATTGAAAATGAAAAAGTCCCCTGGAGCTGATGGAGTGTCCAATGAAATGATTAGAAACCTGGGAATTGCAGCAAGAGCAAAGCTACTGCAGATCTTTAACACAAGCTGGTCCACGGGTAATGTACCACAGGGGTGGAGAGAAGCAATAATGATACCACTCCTCAAATCAGGAAAAGATGGCAACACAGTCTCCAACTACAGGCCCATCAGCCTCACAAGCTGTCTATGCAAAACAATGGAACGCATTATCAATCTTAGGATGCAGTGGTACCTTGAAAGTGAAAACCTTCTGGTATCACAGCAAGCAGGTTTCAGACAGTGCTACTCTACTGAAGATCAGGCAACCTACCTCTCCCAAGAGATTGAGGATGCCTTCCAAGATAAGAAACTGGTACTAGCAGCATGGATAGACCTCAGAAAAGCATTTGATAAGGTCTGGAAAGAAGGGCTCCTAAAGAAATTGCGAAATTGCAGGGTTAGCTCAAGAATGTACAAATGGGTAAAAGCATACCTGCATAATAGAAGAGCCAGGGTACAATTAGATGGTCGCAAGAGCAAGAAGGTTCTACTGCGTCATGGAGTCCCCCAGGGAGGAGTCCTGTCGCCCACACTTTTCTTGGTTTACATCAATGACCTAGTTGCTGAACTACCACATGGGATCAAAGTGGCAATGTATGCTGACGACCTGGTGATCTGGTGCACAGAAGAACATGTGACAGTGGCCACTAAACAAATACAAAGAGCTATTGATGCCCTAACCTTATGGGCTAATAGATGGTGCGTCAGCATTAACACAGATAAGTGCAGCACTACACTTTTTACCCTCTCACCAAAACAAAAAGCCGGTCATATCAAAATAGATGGAGAGCTCTTGAAAGAAGACAAACAACCCACATACCTCGGAGTTACTTTTGATGATAAACTGACATGGAAGCAGCACATAAACAAAGCAACAACAAAAGCCAGGAGGAAGTTAGCTATCCTGAGAAAACTAAGTGGAACCACATGGGGAGCCAGTGGGAATATACTCAGTAAAGTTTACCAGCAAGGCATAAGACCACACCTGGAATATGGTTCAGCAGCATGGTGTCCTGCATCAAACACCACATTACAAGATCTAGATAAAGTGCAAAACCAGGCACTTAGAATAATGTTGGGAGCAATGAAATCAACACACATAACAGAGATGCAGAAAATGGGAAGAATGCAAACACTTGGCGAACGCAGAGACACAAAAGTACTAATTCAAGCAGAAAAGTTTCAGTGTATGCCAAGTCATCCAATGAAGGAAAGATTCCAAAATCTAGCAATGGGACGACTGAAAAGAAGCAGCTTTATTCATCAAGCTAAACGACTCCGCAGACAACTTACAGACCTACCTGAAGTTGACAGCCCCTTAAGGCCTGTACCAGAACAAACCCCGTGGAGTGAAAGACATGGAATGCCAATATACATTCAGACCCATGTGAAAGGAATACTAAGCGTGGATGAACAGAACAATGTGCAGCGAAGGACAGTCACCCTCAGTTTCCTGGATGAGGAATATCCACAAGATATATGGGTCAGAGTATACACAGATGGGTCAGCACAGAATGCCGTGAGGAATGGAGGTGCAGGTGTATATATAGAATATCCACACAAGCCTAGAGATACAATCAGAACACCGACAGGAAAATTCTGCAATAATTATGATGCAGAAATCCAGGCAATTAGTGTGGCAGCTAAAAAACTGCTGAACTCCAACTCTGACCTACAGCCTGTGGTATTCCTGACAGATGCAAGGTCAGTGCTTCAAGCTCTCCAGTCTGAAAAACTAACATACTTGAAAAAACTACTTAGCGAATTGTCTTACCAGTATAGGGTAACCATGCAGTGGATACCCTCTCACTGTGGAATACCAGGAAATGAAAAAGCAGACCAACTGGCTAAGGAAGGTGCTGCCGAAGACCAACCAGATATACCAATCACCTACCATCAGAAAAAACAGATGATAAAGTCAATAAGAAAGCCACAAACACCAACACAAGATGACTATCATATTATGAACAGATCAGAACAAGTTATAATTTTACGCCTCAGAACAGGACACAACCGACTCCGCAGTCATATGTATACAAAGTTCAAGATTGGCAACACGGCCATGTGTACATGTGGACAGGCAGCACAGAGTGCCAAACATATACTTCAAGAGTGTTCTGAGCATGAAACGCTGAGGCAGACATATTGGCCAGAGGAAACAACACTGGAATCAAAACTCTATGGGACACTGTATGAACTACAAAAGACAGTGAGTTTTATTAAGGAGACAGAATTACAGATATAGACATGTTTCAAGTGAACGAAAGAAGAAGAAGAAGAGAACTGGTATTGTGTAGATGGTCTATTTTCTCCTATGCATGTAAATACAAAATCTTGTATCATCTGAGAATCTGTGATTTAGAAAACAACACTAAAGTTGGACTAAGACTGGTTTGCCCTCTTGGATAAGGTTTCATTCAACATGATGAACACATCATCCACGTTTGAGTTTCTGCACACCTTTTTTTTCTGCCGACTTCAGTGATTTTCTTTACTGCCATTATTGTACTTCATTGCAACATACTTCTGGAAGTTGAACAAAATCTTGTTCTCGGCCATGAACATTATCTTGTATATTAGTTCCAAAACTTGCGGGTGTTGAGAGTAATGAGCGAGCCGATACACTGGTGAACATGGCCACAGTGTTAATAGGTACATCAATGTATCAATCTGACATAGGTAATGCATCAAGAGTCCTCGTCCAACTAGAAGGTTTTCAAAAGTGTGAATAATGGTTGCTCTCAAGATTGTGTGAGATTGGTGTAAAGATCAAAGCAGCCCTGGTGTAAAGATTGAAACAGCCCTGGTGTAAAGATTGAAACAGCCCTGGTGTAAAGATTGAAACAGCCCTTTACAATTGAAACAGCCCTGGTGTAAAGATTGAAACATCCCTGGTGTAAAGATTGAAACAGCCCTGGTGTAAAGATTGAAACAGCCCTGGTGTAAAGATTGAAACAGCCCTAGTGTAAAGATTGAAACAGCCCTTTACGATTGAAACAGCCTTGGTGTAAAGATTGAAACAGCCCTGGTGTAAAGATTGAAACAGCCCTGGTGTAAAGATTGAAACAGCCCTGGTCTAAAGATTGAAACAGCCCTGGTGTAAAGATTGAAACAGCCCTTTATGATTGAAACAGCCCTGGTGTAAAGATTGAAGCAGCCCTCGTGTAAAGATTGAAACAGCCCTTTATGATTGAAACAGCCCTGGTGTAAAGATTGAAACTGCCCTAGTGTAAAGATTGAAACAGCCCTGTTGTAAAGATTGAAACAGCTCTTTACGATTGAAACAGCCCTGGTGTAAAGATTGAAACAGCCCTGATGTAAAGATTGAAACAGCCCTGGTGTAAAGATTGAACAGCCCTTTATGATTGAAATAGCCCTGGTGTAAAGATTGAAACAGCCCTGGTGTAAAGATTGAAACAGCCCTGGTGTAAAGATTGAAACAGCCCTGGTGTAAAGATTGAAACAGCCCTGGTGTAAAGATTGAAACAGCCCTGGTGTAAAGATTGAACAGTCCTTTAAGATTGAAACAGCCCTGGTGTAAAGATTTAAACAGCCCTGGTGTAAAGATTTAAACAGCCCTGGTGTAAAGATTGAACAGCCCTTTACGATTGAAACAGCCCTGGTGTAAAGATTGAAACAGCCCTTATAGAGAAATATAATATATATATGATGAGACTGATAAATCAACATTGAACTGGATCTGTCAGTAGCAACACTGATGGATTTATTCTTCTTCTGCGTTCATTCTCAAACTCCTTCAGATTAGCAGGATGTAGTCCAGAGAACGGAATGCGTTGTGTCATGGTTTACTGCATTGATGCAGTATCTGTGCCTTTCGGCCTGACACATCTGACTTCAGCATGGCTTTATGTCACTGACCCTATATGGGATGGGACAGCCAACTCTATTCCATAACATCCTTAGTCGCCTCTTACGAGATGCATGGAAGGTAAACAATGCTGCTATTCTTTGCTCCCCTCTCAGGTCCGACAACACACGGGCGATGAAATTGTTGAATAATTGAGAATCAGAGCAACTGTGGACATGTCCTGTGTGGGCTGATGACAACCTGCAGTCATAACTCATAGTTTAAATGCCATTTTCACGACTTCCATATTTCATTGTCACAAGTTTACTGTCACTTGCACTGAGCTAGTCAGCCAAACTGCAACCATGACACAACACATTCCATTCTCTACATAACATCCTGCTATTTTGCAGGAGTTTAAGAGTGAATTAAAAACAAGAAGAGACATAAGTAATTATAGAATTAATTTTAATAACAGATTCATAGAAAATTGTATCATTTTTATGTGCAGGCACAAAACACAATTATATATTTCTTCTCTTCTGAATTTATTCACAAAGTCCTGAAGATGTAGTCCAAAAAACAGGATATATTGTTTCATAGTTAATAGCTTCACTGTGATATCTGCACCTTTCGGTTTGATACATCCGACTTCAGCACACCTTCTATAGGGTTTGACCCTTTATAGGATTTGACAGCCATACTTACCCCTAAACCTCCTTAATCATCGCTAATGACATGTTGCAGCATTGCTATTCTTAGCTCCTAGTTTTGTATTTAAGATACATAATTGAAATAATTTGTTTGTACACTATCTTAAACAGGTAAAACTGATTCTAGCAAAAGATGGCAGCGGACAGGGAGCAGCTTTTGCTGCAGTGTCTGCTCTCCGACAGGCAGCTAAAGGAATCAGATGTTCATAAAGGAACAGGATATTTATATTCTGACAGAACAGTTCTAAGATCAAACATGGATGGTGTTCCAAACATGTTAATACTTATGCAGTAATATTATGCCATAAGTTGCATTTGTGAACACATAATAAGCTAATATAGTGTTGGTAATAGTTCTGTGTTTATTTTGGTGTCAAAACTCATGCAGAGTTCTATTATTTAATTCTGTGTTTATTTTGGTGTCAAAACTCATGCAGAGTTCTATTATTTAATTCTGTGTTTATTTTGGTGTCAAAACTCACGCAGAGTTCTATTATTTAATTCTGTGTTTGTTTTGGTGTCAAAACTCATGCAAAGTTCTATTATTTAATTCTGTGTTTGTTTTGGTGTCAAAACTCACTCAGAGTTCTATTATTTAATTCTGTGTTTGTTTTGGTGTCAAAACTCATGCAAAGTTCTATTATTTAATTCTGTGTTTGTTTTGGTGTCAAAACTCATGCAGAGTTCTATTATTTAATTCTGTGTTTGTTTTGGTGTCAAAACTCATGCAGAGTTCTATTATTTAATTCTGTGTTTATTTTGGTGTCAAAACTCACGCAGAGTTCTATTATTTAATTCTGTGTTTGTTTTGGTGTCAAAACTCATGCAAAGTTCTATTATTTAATTCTGTGTTTATTTTGGTGTCAAAACTCATGCAAAGTTCTATTATTTAATTCTGTGTTTGTTGTTCTGTGAAAACTCACGCAGAGTTCTATTATTTAATTCTGTGTTTGTTTTGGTGTCAAAACTCATGCAGAGTTCTATTATTTAATTCTGTGTTTGTTGTTCTGTGAAAACTCACGCAGAGTTCTATTATTTGTATTATAATATAAAACAGCTATTTTGAACCCTTTTTTAAACAGCGCAAGTGTATCTTATAACTTCCATTTCTATGATATACTTCATTTATTATAATACTTCATTATTATAATAACGGTACTTCATTATTATAATGTGGCACCACTGGTGTGTTAGTGGGTCCTGAAAGAGGAGAAAATAATACTAACAGTGCTGTTTGTCATGCATGTTGTAGTAGGTGACTAAGTTGAGGCATCGGGTTGACCACCCGACACTGTGATGTCTTCTGCGGTGAAGCTTACTGAAGACCTATGCTTGAACTACTGGGATGGTATAAACCTTTGCTTGCTGAAAACCCGTGCATATACTACTGGGATAGTTATTTTTTATCTGCAGTGTGCTTTGAGAGTGCAACAAAGTCTCATAAAAGTCTCAGCAAAGTCCCTTCTGGAGCAGAAGACTGTCTATCTTGTGACATTGCATCTTAGTTGTCAACAATGACCACACCCTTTATACCAACCTCTAGATAACATTTTAGTTGTCAACAATGACCACACCCTTTATGATGTTCGTCCGTCATGATCGACGATGACCAAAAACTCAGCCATAATAATAATAACAATAAATAATAAAATAATAAAGTTAATAGTGCGTTTTTAAATGACTAGCAAGTCCAATGCGCGCACAAAATGTTCTTTTACAGAATTGACAACAATAGAAGGTATCTGTGTGAGGTTGAGATGTTTTTTCTTTTCTACGTGTCCGCTTCTGTCTTGCAGTTTCTTGTCTGAATTCTTCCGCCGCTAGTGCTCCCGTTCTAATGCTGTAACGCCATGCTGTTCTATCCTGAGCAAGGCTCTCCCAAGCGCCTACGTCAATGTTAAGATGTTTCAAGGATGACTTGAGCATGTCTTTGAAACGCTTTTTCTGTCCACCAGCTTTTCGAAATCCTGCCTTGAGTTAAAACACCCTTTATACCAACCTCTAGATAACACAGAAGCAAGTTGATTCAAATAATGAAGATCTTGGATGACAAAAGCAGAAGATACTCTACTCAGAGTCTGCGAGCTGAAAAAGGTAGGAAGAAGCTGTGAATGGATGGAAGTAAATAAAGAGAGAAGATCGTTGTAAAAAAAGCTAGGAAGAGAGTGCTGTGATTGAGCTGCAAGTAAAAACAGAGGGAATGATACAAAATAACTCACAGAACAGTATTCAAAGCCACAAAATATAATTATTTACACAGATGGTTAACTAGTAAGAGAAATAAACAGATGCAGATTGGGTTTCATAGGAAGAGGGTGGTGGAAAAACCTGCTGCCTCTCCCACCACAATATTGAACATGAGAATAGAGATAGAGGCAGTAACAGTGGCTCCTACTTGGCTAACGAAGCAAACCCCAATACCTACAATGATTCTATCATACTCCCAGAGTATGCTGTGCAAGATAGGAAAATTCATGGTCGGAAATGAATGGGTCACTATTCTCAACAACTCTCAGAGCATCACATGGATTTACTGTTATGGTCATCAGGGAGTCAGGAGCTATGAAAGAGCGGACACATTGGTGGGTAAAGCTATAGTGGATGGCAAAGTGATGAGAAGAGACTTGGCAGAATTAATTAGAGTTGTCATGGATACACTACAAAATTATGAACAATGATAAAAAAAAGATAGAGGTGACCAGGGGAGAGGAGAAAGACCAGATGAACCCACGACCAACAACTGACTGGGATACTGAGCTTATATATTTATAGATGGCTGATGGAATAGCAAGCAGAGCATTTATGGAAATGTCTGTTGTGAAGAGATGTTTGTTCATAATCAAGAATCAATCAAACTACATTGAGTGCAACAGTCACTGGGACGTAAGAACTTCTCATCCAAAAGAAAGTAAGAAAAATACCAATCTGTAGCTGAAAGTAAAATTCTACAACCTGGCATAGAGAACAGGAGTGAACAAACTCAACTGAAAGTAAAACTTTACAACCTGGCATAGAGAACAGGAGTGAACAAACTCATGCTCCCTTGTGGTAGTTTTATCATTAACATCATCAAAAAAAAGCATAGAGAATTGACACTTCATTGTACATGGATTTCCCCATACTGTACTCTATGTACTCTGTAATAAATAGTTGTGAATCTGCAATCTTGAGCAGACTGCGGAAACACAACGTCAAGAAGGGCGTGGCTAAACAATAGTACTTTGCTGATAACCAGAGGAGACTAGTAAATGAACACAGAGTAGGTGTGGTCAGTCGCTATACGCTGAGGGATATAAATGAAGAGGAGATCTGAAGACTTATGGGCCGATGGTTTTATGTGCAGTGAGGTTAAACTGTTGACTAACTCTGTCTTACTCAATGAAGCAGCACGACGTCTTCAGAAAGTACCACTCAAGGAATGTAACTCTGTAGCTTCACGCAATAATCTCCAGGGATCTAATACAAATCCACATTGTAAACAAGACGTCATGAGCCAGATTCAAACCTGCACAAGACATCATGAACCTGATTTAAATATGTACAAGATACCACAAGCCAAATCCAAACCTGCACAAGACATCAAGAGCCAGATTTTAACAGCTCTTGAGCACAATTCGAACAACTTAACCATTACGTTAGGAAGATCTCCCATTAACATCATCATGATGTGCCATATCTATTATTTTCTTTATAATATATTATCATTATATTATATATTTCACCTGTAATGTTCATGTTTGTAAGTAATTTTGTATTAATAGAGCCTACCATGCAGCACTGCAAGCAGCAGTTCCATATTTATTATAGGTATAGTTCCATAGGTATTTCATCTCTAATCAGTAGATGGTGAATCATATAGATATTGAACTTTCCTTCATATATATTGTAGATAGTTACAGATAATTCTTTTTTTTTTTAGTTACTAAAACCATTCTTCAATATTTTATAGCTTCAAAATAGCTTCTTTTTCTACAGCGTTCATTTTCAAACTCCCGCTGCATCTCTCTTGTAGCAAGACAATGGGCCCACTGGATTTCCAGCAGGATGTAATCCAGAGAATGGAAATGCGTTGTGTCGCTGTTTTATTTGTGCCCAATGGCCTGACACATCCATCTTTGGCTGGCTTTATGTTTGTTTGTTTGTTTTTTGTTCGCTCCATTGTAACCATCACGGATATCCGTGCGATTTCCGCCGGGAGCGTGATTACGTTGTGCCACCGTTATGCGCCTTGTAGGCCTAGCACATCCGATTTCGACATGCCTTGACAATTCGGGTGGGCTACCCTTAGCCTGTGAAAGCCTCTATATCTGTCTCCAGGCACGCGTAGTAGAGACTCTTCGCCCAGACGATTTTTTGCTCTCGTCTGACTCGAACGAGGTGTTCCACTGTCTATGAACTTGCCTCGTGTAATTGGACGTGCTGTGCCTGTGCCCATTGGGTACTGAACCGTTTCTCATCCGTGAGCCTGGTTCCTTAAGGGGAAGAACTCAGCAGAGGAGTTGGACCCTGGCTCTTTCGCCCTCTTAGCCGAGGTGTCATTCACCGACATCGTGTACCCCTTGTCCAAGTTCGAGTCTCACACCACGCGTTTGAGAGCAAGGCGTTCTCGAGCTGAGCGTCCTTGTCCCAATAGCGCCTGAGCCCATCAGGTACTGAACCCTTTCTCTCTTCAAGTGTATTTCCGGTGTAGGAAAACCTGACAGTAGAGTTGGGCCAGTGCTAAATCGTTGTCCCTTTTGTGCCTGAGCACGGAACCCTTTCTCTTCGCGAGCATATTTCCGGTTTAGGAAGGCTCGACATTAGAGTTGGATTAGGTCTTCTTGCTTTACCAAACGCCGATGAATGGGTCTGGGTCTCTGCCTGTAAGGAACACAGGTAACTAGAAGCTCCACTCCAGCTGACGGAGCTTGTAGTTCCCCTTTCCTAGAAACTTTTCATTTTCTATTTGCAGTTCGCGCTGCCCTCTAGCACTGTTCTGCCCTTTCATTGTTTCATTGTACTCGGTATGAAATCTATTTGTCTCTCGCCATGCATCTACCTTTACGTGCATTTTACATTGGCCGCCCCTCCAATGTTCGGACTGGACTGACTAGCTTCACTGTATGTCGACAGTGTCGCTATATGTGGTGCTGCTGGTGGTGTCGGAGATATTGTCTGTCTCTTGTGCAGTCAAATCTCTTTCCATCTGCTACCTCCACATTCTTGGACACGATCCCCAAATGATTTGGCCAGAATCAGCACGAGCTATTTCTGTTTCCAGGGTGCACCGCGTGGAGGTACATTTGGGATCTTGGTTATCTGCTAACCCTGGGTCCGCCTAGAGCAATGCGTTCCCTTTGCACCCCGGCTGGCTTTAAAATAGCAACTTTCTTTCCATTAAAAAATTAGTTAATATATCCAGTACAGGACATTGCTATTCAACTATTTTTAAACTATAGATGCCAATAATACATCCAATCATATTGCCAATACAATGGATGATCTACTAATACATCCAATCATATTGTCAGTACAATGTGAGGTTCCACTAATACATCCAATCATATTGTCAGTACAATTTGGATTATTGATTTTTGAAACATATGCTAATTCGATGAGTTGAGTTTCAAGGCAAGCTCAATATCAATTCTGCTACTGAGCTGACCTCATTCCATTACTTTGCTACCTTTAGAACTGTTCAACCATAAGACCTTGACTATTATAGTTTTGTTTTCTCTGTCATTGTGTGTTTTGGTTATTTTTTATAATCTCTTTCTCTCCTTCTTCCAATTATAGTTCATTTCACTGTCAACTTGTACAGATTAGTTTTATTTGTACAGAAAATACACAGTTTATTGTATATTTCATTGACATTGTGTTGCTAAGGGAGTACAGATAAAGGTATACCATAGCATTTAACTGCCATAGGGATGTGAGATGTTAGCGATCTTACATTTCAGTGACTGCTATATGAGGGTGGTAGCCATCTCCTCTCTCTCGCAGTGTTTACTTCCTGGACTGATCTGGTACCAAATTAAGGATGGGTCGACCCAGGAGCTGTTACAGTCTGAAAAACATTTCCGCCTCAACTGAGAAATGAACCCAGAACTACTGATATGTGAATCCAGTGCACTAACCACTGTGTACGCAGCCCCAGTAAAAGGGAGTAAAGAATAGTGGCATCATTACTTGAGATGACTATGAAGATTTTGTGGGTGTAGTTGGCTGTTCCATCCCAAAGAGACTAAAAAAAGCTATGCTGAAGTTGTATGTGCCAAGCCCCGAAAATACACTGATATGATAGTCAAGCTGTAAACCATGACACAATGCATTCTGTTCACCAGTAAACATCCTGCTAATCTACAGTAATCTACAGAAGTTTGAGAATACATATCAAGAGATTGTATATGCCCATATTGACTATTATTTACACCTTTAGTACTGTGTACTGGGTTCATTTGTGGAGTGCATGGGCGTGTGGTTAGAATGCCGTTCTCAGATCCTTGAGGTCCCGGGTTCAATCCACGATTGGGACAGGATTTTGTTTTCAGAGATACAATCAAAATCCTTCCTGAACATGTCGCGGCATCTTCTATGGCAAAGCCACTTTGATTTCCACAGCCCATAGATAACCTCCCTGCACTCCTTCACAGGAAAACATGCTGTAACGAAAGTTGAAAGTTTTTTAGTACTGTGTCCCAGAATAATATTAACACTTTTTTTTTTTGCAATGATGTGAGAGTTGGACATATACAGTTGAATTGGAGAGAATACAGATTTTTTAAAACAAATGTTACATATAAGTTCTACAGATCCACTGTGTATGGCCTTTTGCAGATGGTCATTAAACACAAAAGAATATATTCATTTTTGCTCAGAAATTGGGACTTTTCAAGCGATTATATCACAGTAACTGAAGAATTTAATCTTCTATACAGAAATATCCAGTATACAGAACATAAAACCAACATATATTTGAGAAAGATAATAAATACTTTTACAGGTCAACAAGAACACCTTACAGTAGTAAAATGTAACACATGTGGTTTAACAATGTGGTGAGGCATGATTCCCTTTCCAGAATTATACTCCAGTAAACAGTTGAGGGTGGAGGAAGAAAATGAGGAAAGAAAGCATATATTGATAATATTAAAAACTGAACATAAGATTATCCACACATTAAGAGAACAGAGAGATATGACAGCATTTTTGTGTTGTTTCCAGAGTAGCACCCTAGGCCTACGATACCGAGGTGTTATGGATTTTTTCTAAAATGTAATGTAATAGCTTTACCAGGTAGTGAGTAATTAATTTTATACTGAATATGGACAGATTTTTTGTGTAAAAATATATCATTTTCTGTTATTTCGAGCTTAAAATACAAAATTATAATTCTAGAATCTGACAGGTATGAATAGTTCAGTGATTGTGTTTCTTTCATAAAAGTGTTTTTTATGTTTGTGACTGTGATGAAAATATGTGTGTATTGTTTGTTTCAATTATTCAATTGAACAGACTATGCATAAGGAACTTGATTATAACATGTCAGCTTCAGGTTTTACACAAAATCAAGGTCATTCCATATAGACCTACTTCGTTATTTATAAATGACCTTCCAACCTTTGACAAGTTTGGATTATCGGAATAAATTTTATTTTCTGGGTTTTATTTACATATATAAAGTATCCGGTATATAAACATTTATAAACATTGGTGATGGTCAATTATTTATTTCTTTGTTTATTTGAATAAAGTTTCCTCAAGCTATCATTTAAGGTAGTCATACAATACTTTAGTGACATACTGAGGACTCACACTTTTTAAAAAGATTTATGAGTTCTGGTCTTGTCTCTTAACATCTCCGCAACACATGGTCATTATATCACATTATGAACAGATCAGAACTGGTTGCAGTTCTACACATTGGAACAGGATACAAATGACTCTCTAGTCTCAAAATTCAGAATTGGTAACACAGCCATGTGTACTTGTGGAAAGTCATCACAAACTGCAGAGCATATACTTCAAGAATGTACTAAGTATGAGATGATGAGAAAAACATACTGGTCTATAGGAACAAGATGGAAATCAAAGCAATATGGATCTCAGTATGAACTACAAAAGACAGTTAAGTTTATTGAGGAGACATCATCATCATTAAGTGCCATCTTCACAACGAAGATATAGACATATTTTAAAGCGAATGAAAGAAGAATAATAAAAACATTTCTATTTACTGAGGTAGGATTTTAGTCCTCAAGTTGTCAAAAAAGTGAGCATGTCTGCAGAATTTGTTCTGGAATCTGGGAACCCTTTTGACATGGACATTGGTCAATTTGGGCAACCTTTATTTTGTGAAGATGTTCTTGTAGACTACAGCGACCTGTGCTGAGCCTAAATTTGGTAATTTTCTGTGATATGTTCAGCTTTAGAATGGGATCTTGTGGAAAGTTGCTACCTGTTTTCTGACTACATGTATTCTCCTTTGATGAGAGTTACTTTTGGGAGTAGGATTTTGTCTTGTTTGAGAGTATAATTTTCATGATTTGTGAAGAGGATGAAGAGTGGTGATAGACTTTTATTTAGTCACCCAAGTTTTTTGACCACTCTTCAACTTTGTTTATTGCCTCCTGCATTCCTACCTTTGCAACTCTTATCTATTCTGATTGAGTCCATATAGCCAGGTCATCTGCATGGAGAACCCATTGTATGAATGGTCTGAATAGCTTAGGCAGGTACTCTATAAAAATGATGATGAGTGTGGTGGATCTGCTCCCTGTGGGACGCCTTCTGTTAAGTTAACCATTTTGTTATGTTAATCATTTTGTTATGTTAACCATTTTGTTATGTTAACTATTTTGTTATGTTAACCATTTTGTTATGTTAACCATTTTGCTTTTCAAATATGCCTTATACATACATATACCTTATTATCTCTGATTGAACTGTACTAATTATAATTCATGAAGTTGTTTCATTGTGGTGCCATGCACTTCAAGACTTGATGAATGTCTAAGTTTGCATGTTACAACTAGAAAAGAATAAACACAATGTAAATGTCACATGTATAAATTGCAAATTATGTTCAGCACTTCTTTCTATTTTTGAATTAATTTGAAAATATAAATTTATTGACTATGTCTATATTTCATAATAGCAAGAATAACAGAATTGTAGACCAGATCTGATGTGTCCATAAAGCATCTACTACCAGTGGTGTGACACAAATGATTTTTACTGATTCTACCAATAACAGCCTGTTCATCCCATTTAGGGTTGTCAGTGGCTGAATCAGTAAAAATGGTTTGTAAGACACTACTAGTGGTAGGTGCCTATGGACGATAAGGTTTAGAGACCGTCTATAATTTTCTGGCTCTTATCATAATTCCTCCTTACTGCCAAGAAAAAACTTCTACTGACACCCTTAACTGTCACTATCTTACTGTATGCATCACTAAGTCAACATAAGAAGACCTGCACTTTTTTAAGAATGGCATTGTGTTGACAAGAGTAGCATTACTCATCAGATTTGGATATCGATAACAACATCATAATTTCTTTGTACTTCCTAATGTTTATAGTAACTAGAGATGTGTTCTAAATGACTTTACCAAGACATCTTCCTTTTTATGAGATGGAGATGAGGAGGGGAATGCTGAAAGGCTACATTAGTGGAAACATGAAAGGCTACATTAGTGGAAACATGAGAGGCTTCATTAGTGGAAACATGAAAGGCTACATTAGTGCACACATGAGAGGCACCATTAGTGGAAACATGAGAGGCTACATTAGTGCACACATGAAAGGCACCATTAGTGGAAACATGAGAGGCTACATTAGTGCACACGTGAAAGGCACCATTAGTGGAAACATGAGAGGCTACATTAGTGCACACATGAAAGGCACCATTAGTGGAAACATGAGAGGATACATTAGTGGACAGATTGTCTTATACCAGTATTTCTCAAACTTGTTCATGCCATCACACACTTTGCTCAATTAAATTAGGATGCCCAATATTAAGCACAAGACATATACAAGAACTACAGCAACTTGCAACAAGATGTTCAATATGATTATGAAATGGTAACTAGGATAATGTAATATTGTTACTGGTCTAATAACTACAGTAACAAATAGCAAAACTAATATAAAATAAAGAAATAACAATAAACACAGGTACAAGGACTTTTTTCATGTTATGGTCCACCAGGAACCTTTATCAAGAAACAAACACAAATGAAATAAACACACAAAATCAAATTAAAATACAGAGATGGTGTCACCATCTCCAACTTGTTGGATATATTCTGACAATTTGTTACTGCTGTACCCTTCAACTTGTTGGATATCCTCTGACAGTTTTGTTACTGCCCCACTCTCCAACTTGTTGGATATCCTCTAATATAACATATATTGTTGGATATATACCGAACACCGAGCCCACTAAACATACAGCTAGACAATGCAGGAGTAAAACAAGTAACAAGAGTTCAAATATCTCAGTAATTATTTTTACAGAAAATGAAACTCTCGATAGAGAGATAGAAATGAGATGTTAAAAGGCAAATACAGTAACATACCAACTGTCACCACTACTACTCCACCCCAAGATCGAGATGGAAGTTGACAAATGATCTATAGTATATTCCTCCTACCAACACTGTGTTACCAGCGCCAAACCTGGTCTCTCTCATCTTCACATTACAGAAAGATAGTGAGTGACATGCCAGGTGAAATGCTTGAGGAAAGCCGCTGGAGTCACCAGGCTTGATAGATTACGAAATGAATATATCAGGGAAAGAATAGGTATATACCGTGTACAGATTACATCCGAAGTCGGGTGTGTCGGGCCATTTGGCGCAAATGAAACGGCGACACAACGCATTTCCATTCTCTGGACTACATCCTGCTGGAAATCTGGAATGGAACATGGTCCTGCTACAAAGGAGATCCAGCGGGAGTTTGAGAATGAACGCTGAAAAAGAAGTACAGATTACATAGAGAGAGAACAGATCAAGTGGTTTGGCCACATTATAAGAATGCATCGCGCTAAGTTGCCCATACAAGCATATAACCAAATGAGATCAGGGTACAAAGCTAAAGAAAGACCACGGAAAAGATGAACAGACACGGTCATAGCAAACCTCTGGCTTTAGAACGCAAGTTCGAGCACCAATCACCCCTACGCTTAACGGCAAGAGTGGATCACAAACCACCTAGGGAAAGACGATGACATTCCTCCTTCGCAAGCGAAGATGAGCATGGCATGAAAAACAATAAATGCGATGAGAACGAAAAAAGAAATATATATATTTTTAAAAATTTGTATTGATCATTTCAAGATTTTACAGATGCTTGATGATGGTGATTTACGTTGTGAAGTGAGGTGATGCCAGTCAAGTGAAAAGGATGAGAGGTGAGCGTTACAGTGTGGTGAAGTGAGACATATTTATTTTTATTTTAAAGCACCTCAGGCATTCCATATGGTGTAAAAAGAACATAGTGGGGTGTACAAATTTTATTGGAAATTAGTAATAGAAATTAGTAATTGAAATTAGAAATTAGTAATATTGAGGCGTTAGGCATGAAAACAACAGGAACATTTTGGAAATTCTGTAGTTTTTTTTGTGTGTGTTTTTTGTTAGATTTTTTTAAAAGGCAGAGTAGGTGTCACAAATTGAATGTCTGTAAATTTGGTGAAGTGTCTGTCTGTTGAAAAACCTCCTTCGTGTGTTGCTGTGTTTCTGCAGTTCCATGCTAGCAGTCTAAAAATCGCTAGTATAGTCAGCATTTTAGTGTGTATGTGTGGGGTTGTTTTTGTTAGCGTGTTTATCATGATTGCTTTGTATATCTATTGTTTTCCCTGTGTGTGTTTCTATGATCGTTTTGAACGTGTTTTTTGTTTGTGTGATTGTTCTACATGTGGAGAATATGTATTCTACTGTTTTCCCTGTGTGTGTTTCTATGATCGTTTTGAACGTGTTTTTTGTTTGTGTGATTGTTCTACGTGTGGAGAATATGTATTCTACTGTTTTAGTTGGTTTGTTCTGCATAGTCTACAGTGGTGTGTTGGTGCTTTTATGGGCGTCATGCTGTAGATGAGTCTATATGCGACCTCCATAGCTCTGGGTGTAATTTTGGGGTTGTGTAGGTGGGTGAATGTATTTGTGTAGTCTGTTTTTATAAGGCATCCTCGTTTAAATTCTGGTGAGTAGTGATACGTCTTACTATTTTACTACGTGTTTGTATATAATGTTTGATGGATGAGTTTTTCAGTGGCGAAAAAAAAATATATTGGGGAAAGATATTAGACAATTGAGGCAATTAGCCTGACAAATAATTATCATTAATAGAAATGGTTACGATTAAAGTTTACTTTGGTAAGGATTTACTTATTTTTCACTACCTAGGAAAGAATAAACGTTATACATTTTGCATTTCTATAAAATATTTCATATTTCTATAATATAAACATTGTAAAATCTCTAGGTATATGACAAACAACATTCTACTTATTGTTATGGTTTGCAGCAATTATATATATATGTATATTATGTAATGTTCTTGAATGAACAAGCAATCATATATTAATATATAGAAGAATCAAATTATATCCCTTAGTAAGAATATAGAAACATTGTCTCCCTTCTTATATTTTTTAAAATGTTAAACGTTGAATAGTATATTTTCATGAATATTTTCAAACGTTTCATTTATATTTTTTCCGGAGGTCGTGGTGATTGGATTCCCAAAACTGCGGCTTACACTATTTCTTAATGGTTGTAACATTTTAATGCTTGATATTTTAGGAAGTAGGTAGGTAGTTAATGATTGTGCATCTCTTTTGGAATGGTGCTCCACTTTCAACCAGAGGTCAGCAAAGTCCAATTAGGTTATCTCAAGACACACTACCATAAAATATTAGAGGCAACATACCTTGATTTTTTAATAACCCCCCCCCCCCCTCCCACAAATCACCCTTAGGTATCATATCTCCAACTTTGACAAATCATGAATTATACCTGAACTTTTTAACGATGTATTTTTTTCCTAAGCAAATAGCAACTACCGTCTTGTATGCGTGTTCGAGTACAAAGTACAATATTTTGTATATATGTATATGGTCATATGTGCAGGGTCATATGTGCAGGAATGCCTCAATTTGTAGATGGGAGGTAAGTCTTGTCCAAGTTATTTGTAAGTGTCGTTATTCATTATCTCCCTTCTCAAACACAAAGTGAAATTTTTAATCAACACATTGTTCATGCTGACATTATCTTACCAATGCCAGACCTGGACCCTAACAGATAAACTAGAACATGAACTCGCTGTATGCGAAATGAAGCAAATGAGTAACAGTTCCGAGAGTGTTGTACTCTCACACAAATAGAGTAAACAATGTCACTATAAGAAATCTGGTGACAACAATATCGTGCAATAATACATAAACACGCAAAAGATCAAATGGTTCGACCACCTAAATTAGAATATAACCAGATCGCATTCAATCAATTGCCTTCAATTTTTATTGAAAGAGAAATGAAAGACAAATAATTTTTATTAATAGCAATGGATACGATTAAAGTGTATTTCATTAAAAGGATTTAATCACTTACTGTTCACAACATATAGGAAAGAATAACCTTTAATATATTTTGCTTTTCTATATATATTTATTGTTCTTACACTATAAACGTTGTCAAATCTCTGGGAATATGAACAAGAGATATTGTGACAACATATTAAAGAGAAATAGGGGAAGACGTAGATGGGAAACAATGTATGTTGTACTCCTGTATATTGGTAGAATGAAAGATATAGGTTTCAGTCATCATTGTGTGCCGTCTTCGCAAAGAAGGTTGGATACAACATACCTCCAGCGTCCCATGTTTGTTTCCTTGATGTGCACTCTGCTAGACTGTAACCTGTGTGTCTCGTTATGTGTCTTTCCCATTTGTATCACTGTTTACCTCTTTATCGCCTCCTCTCTCATAAGGTTAACCTCCCTTCAAGTCAGGTCTTCAACAAGTGTCATGTCATTTAATATGTCCAAAATATTTTATTTGTTTGATCGCTATTTCCATTAATAATTCATACGAAGTTTTGTTAGAACCGCTTTATTTTCTTCACATTCCGTGAAATTCTCCTTATTCTTCTACGCTGGTTTCATTCAAATAGGTAATTGATAGAACTCATCTCAGCGTGTTTAAAGTGGAAGTTTTGTTCGGCTTGTGAGATCTGATACAGCAGACAATGTTACAAACACCTTCGATGTAACATAGAGCAATAGATAACAGACGGGGTAATAGATAACAGACGGGGTAATAGATAACAGACGGGGTAATAGATAATAGATGGGGTAATAGATAATAGATGGGGCAATAGATAATAGATGGGACAATAGATAATAGATGGGGCAATAGATAATAGAGGGGGCAATATATAATAGACGGGGTAATAGATAATAGACGGGGTAATAGATAATAGATGGGGCAATATATAATAGATGGGACAATAGATAATAGATGTGGTAATAGATAATAGATGGGGTAATAGATAATAGATGGGGCAATAGATAATAGATGGGACAATAGATAATAGACGGGGTAATAGATAATCTACGGGGTAATAGATAATAGATGGGACAATAGATAATAGATGTGGTAATAGATAATAGACGGGGTAATAGATAATAGATGGGGCAATAGGTAATAGATGGGACAATAGATAATAGACGGGGTAATAGATAATAGATGGTGTAACAGATAATAGACGGAGTAATAGGTAATAGACGGGGTAATAGATAATAGATGGGACAATAGATAATAGATGGGGCAATAGATGTGACAATAGATAATAGGTGGGGAAATAAGTATCAGATGAGGAAATAGATAATAGATGGGGCAATATATAACAGATGGGGCAATATATAACAGATGGGGCAATGATTTCACTGAAAATTTAATTGCTACGTTGTGAAAAGTACGATGTATAATTTTACTATTTAAAAGAAAGTTTTCAGTGATCTCATTGCTTCCATGTCCAGAGAATGCGCAGACTCTCAGAACAACATTTAAAATGATAAAATTAAGTTCAATAACATGTATTAACAATATTAACAATGTTAATATCTGGAGAGAGGTAATAGAAGTTTATATAAAGGTTAAGTTTACATTCTTAGAAATTCAGTATTGTTTTTAAGTAGATTATAAACAATTGTGAAATTTGGCTATTTATTTTACCAAACAAATTTGGCCATAAACGGTTCCAACCATGTGGAAACTATTGCGCTGACATGCCTAGTAATTCCAACAATATGTAGCACAACGAAGTGTGTGTTCGATTTGTGATGTGTTGCGTGTGTATGTTGTCGCATCCGCAAGAGTTACACAGATGTGTGATGTGTTAATCGTGTATGATGTCGTGTCCGCAAGGGTTAAATAGAGTAGGCCTACTAACAATGTGACATCATGCATTTCGCAAAAGGTGATTAAGAAAGGTTGGTCTTGAGGTTCGTTTCTTGACTTGCAGTTTAAAATGACCATAAAAACGTTAAAAAAAGAGGGGGTGTTCGGGGTGTAAACCCTCTTCCCCTCTTAGGATATTAGATGATGCCCTTTAATTAAAAGTAATCTCGCTTACCAAATGTGTACATACGATCCGTATTTACCAGATGTGTACATACGCATACGACCCGTATTTACCAAATGTGTACATACGCATACGACCCGTATTTACCAAATGTGTACATACGCATACGGCCCTTTATTTACCAAATGTGTACATACGGCCCGTATTAGACTAGGCTGAGGGAATAAGTGAGTAAACCATACAAATCTTTTTCTTGGCCCACAAACACGAGGATATTAACTTTTAAAAAAAAATAACACCTCGAGTCTTCTTCATTTCTTCTTCATCGTTCTTCAGTCAGATATCAGGTTACAGCACCAATAGCTTCAATGAATTGTGTGATTCGCTTCAGGTCATCCATGGAACCCCTCAAGCAGTGGCGTAGCGAGGCGGGGGCGGAGGTGCGGACCGCCCCGGGCGGCATCATTGAGAGGGCGGCACATTTATTTTCGTCCAGTCTTTCACAATCTCTGACAAATTTTTTTTATGTCACAAGGGCGGAAAATTATGATTCCGCCCCGGACGCCATTGACCAACGCTACGCACTGTGTACAAGTCTATGCATTTCTGCGAACAAGTCAATTTTAGTTCTTGATTCTTGATTAGAAATTGGCTTCACAGCAGGCGGGACATTCCCATAAGTGCTCCGCCCTCCGCTCCAGCAGACATCCCAGTGTATGTAGACTCAGAGTCCCAGTCAGATGTTGATTGTGTGATCTTCGTGACTTTCTAAAAATTTTACTTTTCCTTCTCTCACCTCTGGACAGCGGCGTGCGTAGGGTAATTGCAGCCCGGTGCGATTAATATTTTGACCCTCCCCCCCCCCCACCTGCCTGAAATTGATTTTAAAAATTCCGAGTAAAATTTTACAAGTTTATTAATATTATCGATTTTATCCACATTTAACAAAGATAGAAATAAATTTTAAAATGTAAATTTAAAATTACAAATTCACTTTGCGAGCTTTTTGACTAACGAAGTTATTAATGACTGTGTCGAAGTTCACATCATTGACCAGCTCATGTTCGATTGATATTATTGCGAGGTTGTTTAATCTCAAGTTGTTCATAGTTGACCTGCGATAGTTTTTGATTTATTTGAGTTTGGAGAAACTTCTTTCACGTGTAGCTATACTAACTCCTAGAGTTAGGAACATACACAGTAAAAGACAATGTTGGGTACTGAATGGGAAAGCTGATGTTTGTGAACAAAGAAAAGTAATTCCATAGGCCCTTGGTCCTTTAAGTTCAAGACCGTAGGTGCTGCGACAAAATTCATTAGTCACTTTTTCTCGAGTAAAAATTCATTTTTATCTATGTCATCATAAAGGAGCGTTGTGAAGATCAATATCGACTCGGTCGTCTAACAGTTGCTTTGGAGAAAGAAAGCCAAACTTGTCAGCAACCTCATGCATTTGTGTAATTCTTGTTGAACTCTCCCGATTCACTCTGTCCATGGAAGCGCATATTTCCAACCAAAGTTCATTTCTGTAGCTTAACCCGGCATCTGCGGCTTCTTCTCCAGGCATGGCAAAGACTGGCAACGGATGGAGCAACACAGGAACACAAAGACCAAGAAATCACCTACCAAGAAAAGAAGACCCTCATCAAAGCCATCAGGAAAGTCGACCACCCAAAAGACAATTACCACTATCTCAACAGAGCAGAGCAGGTTATTATTTTCCGCCTCAGAACAGGACACAACAGACTAAACAGCCACTTAAATAGACTAAGATTGATCCCTTCACCGCTGTGCTTTTGTGGGCAAACAGCACAGACAGCTGAACATATCCTGCAAGACTGCAATACACTAAACCAGTTAAAGGAAGAACACTGCCCTACAGAGATGGATATCCACAGAAAGATGTATGGGAGCACCGAGGAGCTTTCAAATACAGCAGCATTTATTAAGAAAACAGGACTTGCTGTGTAGACATGTCAAACTCCGAACGAGAAGAAGAAGAAGACAAGCCAGTACGACATCTTAACTATCAAAATTATTTTCTTTCACCGGTAAGATTTTTTTAAAAGGAAAAAGGCATATCTTGTCAAATCTGGAGAATATGGTGGGTGTGGAATAATTTCAATAATCAAATCTATAGAATATGATGGGCGTGGAATAATTTCAATATTCAAATCGTTGACTGTTTGCAACGCAAGCCATGCTTTATGGGAAGGTGCATTGTCTTAAAGCAAGAGAATAATTTGAGTGCGAGTTATCCCTCGTTTTCTGGTCAGTCTTTTTAAGTTTGGTAAGTTTGGTATGGAGATCAACGTATCACTGGCCTTTAGTCGTCTTGCATTGAGGCAGGTATTTTTTCATTATGACACATTTGATGTCCCATACAATCAAAATCACTTTTCTTGCATATGTCTTAAATCTTTGATTGATATGCGTTGGTAATGGTGATTCTAACAGACCCCCAGAGTATTCTGAAATATGAGCTCTGGTTTCTGCCCTTTGCACCTCATTCTGCGTTAAAGAAACATAGATAGGACCTCTGGAACCACACAGGATAAAATGGGGAGCGTACTTACCCAGCGAAACACAGGAACAATTAACATGCATACCTTTCGACATTTGCTGGGAGAGACTGGGCACCTATGTGCCTGTCAGTTATCGTTTTCATCATGATGCGCCATGATCGCGATGAAAGTTGGCTGCAACGGACCTCCAAAATCCCTTTTCTTTTGTCTTGGTTATGCACTATGCCAGACTGTAACATGTCAATCTCGTGATATTTCTCTCCCACTTGTATCCCTGCATACCCTTGCTCGCCTCCCCTCAATCCAGTAAGGTTTGCAATAAGGTGTCATGTCTTTTAATATGTTCAAAATACATTATTTGTTTTATCTTTATTTCTTTAATAGTTCTTTTTTTCATACAAAGTATTAATTTTTTTTGTTCGTTTTCTTATCTTTCCACGAAGTTCCCCATATTCTCTCTCTCTCTCTCTCACACACACACACACACACACGCACGCACGCACGCGCGAACACGCGCATACAGGCACACATGCACACATACATACACACATGCTTATGCGTGTGAGTGTGTGCGTGCGTGCGCATGTTCATTATTACATGATGGTCAGACAGTCCCATATGTAAGCTTAAATATATATATATATATATATATATATATATATGGGTTATCAAGGATTAGTTTTTATCAAAATATGTCTGTGTAATAAATCTGTGTTTTGTGATCTTCATGTTTCATTATTACCTTGTTTGTATCACAATATTTTATTATTATAATAATTTTTTAAGTAACATTATTGTTTGTGTTTTTGAGATCCCCAGGAATTGTGAGAACTCTTGCTTCCTATAGTTAGTTAGTTAGTCGTTGGATCATCATCACTGCACTCCAGACAAGTCCATAGATGCTCAGATCTCTCCATGAGTGTAGCCGCCATTTCACGCCGACTGACGGTCCCAGTACGCAGTTGATTGACCATCATTCTTTCTTGCCAACGAAAACTGCTCCTTCCTAGCGACACCACGTTTCAAACCATTTTTCTTGCTTCCTATGTGCAATGGGATGGTTTTTGTGAGCTTTCTTTCATACCAAGGAAATTTCAGCTATCGGCTTAGTGCAGTGCCTATTTAAAGAGACTTCTACTCAGAGAGGGTCTATAATTGTATAGATGACATGCTACAAAACTTCCATAAGAGAGTCTAAATATAATGGCATGTCATCATCTACTAAGGTTTTCTGTTGCATTGGTGGTACTCTTATGGTAATGGTGCTCTTCATTCAACCGCGGACATGATCCAATTTCGCTCTTGTTCTTCTGTCTTCGTTCTCAGACTCCTGATCAGCTTTATGTAGTTCGGAGAACGAAGTGCATTGTGTTATAGCGTACATCTTAGCTGCGATATTGTGTTTTGTGCGTGGCATCCTGATTATATGTGCGCCTTTTGGCTGGATGCCTCCGTCTTCAGCACTCTGCTTACTTGGGCAGGACTATAGTCCTGCTCGAGTGGGACTGCACGACCAGACTTAGTTTCTAGCCCCTGATGGCTTAACTAAGCCCCCATCACCACTTCACGGTGCTGGCCTCGATGCCAAGACATCCAATGAAGGAAAGATTCCTAAATCTAGCAATGGGGCGACTGAAAAGAAGCAGCTTTATCCATCAAGCTGAACGACTCCGTAGACAACTTACATACCTTCCTGAATTTGACAGCCCCTTAAGGTCTGTACCAGAGCAAACCCCGTGGAGAGAAAGGCGCGGAATGCCAATATACATTCAGACCCACGTGAAAGGAATACTAAGCGAGGACGAACAGAACAGTGTGCAGCGAAGGACAGTCACCTCAGTTTCCTGGATGAGGAATATCCACAAGATATATGGGTCAGCGTATACACAGATGGGTCAGCACAGAATACTGTGAGGAATGGGGGTGCATGTGTATTTATAGAAAATCCACACAAGCCAAGAGATACAATTAGAACACCGACAGGAAAATTCTGCAATAATTATGATGCAGAAATCCAGGCAATTAGTGTGGCAGCTAAAAAACTGCTGAACTCCAACTCTGGCCTACAGCCTGTGGTATTCCTGACAGATGCAAGGTCAGTGCTTCAAGCTCTCCAGTCTGGAAAACTAACAGACTTGAAAAAATTACTTAGCGAATTGTCGTACCAGTATAGGGTAACCATGCAGTAGATACCCTGTCACTGTGGAATACCAGGAAATGAAAAAGCCGACCAACTGGCTAAGGAAGGTGCTGCCAAAGACTAACCAGATATATCAATCACCTACCATCAGAAAAAACAGATGATCAAGTCAATAAGAAAGCCACAAACAGCAACACAAGATTACTATCACATTATGAACAGATCAGAACAAGTTATAATTCTACGTCTCAGAACAGGACACAACCGACTCCGCAGTCACATGTATACAAAGTTCAAGATTGGCAACACAGCCATGTGTACATGTGGACAGGCAGCACAGAGTGGCAAACATATACTTCAAGAGTGTTCTGAGCATGAAACGCTGAGGCAGACATATTGGCCAGAGGAAACAACACTGGAATCAAAGCTCTATGGGACACTGTATGAACTACAAAAGACTGAGTTTTATTAAGGAGACAGAATTACAGATATAGACATGTTTCAAGTGAACGAAAGAAGAAGAAGCTGCGATATATGCGCTTTTCGGCCTTCCAGATCCTACTTCAGCATAGCTTCTGCGTCCCTTTGGCTCTTTTTGGGATGAAACAACCAACGCGAGCCCTCGACATGCTTAGTCGCCTCTTACAACATGATTGGCAGGTAGCAATGTCGTCTTTCTTTACTCCAATTTATGACACCGGAAACACTCAGGCGACAATTGGTTGTATCCTCAACGTTTTTAACCATCAGCTTATAATAATAGAGGTCGTGTTCTGGTAATCCAGACACCGCGAATTCAAGAGTATGTGTTTAAGAGTGTGTTGCTGAACTAAAACTGCCTGGGTATATAATACATCACGTTTTTATCATACCAATTTTGTTATTGGGGCCCCTTAAGGGGATCAACACGTGATATATTCTATCTAGAACGTGGTCTTCCTTATGGCTCTATTGAATTCTCCTCGGTCTTGAGCAAGGTGTGCCGCCTCCTTTAGGGCAGACATTCTTGTTTGTCTTCTGTCCAAGGGCGTCTTGGTTGGCCTTTAAACCTGTTACCTTCTATCGTCCCTCAAATATCACTATCTCCATACCGTCATGTCTCTTAACATGACCGAAAAAAGCTAGTTGTTCAATTAATATGGTTTTCAGAAGCCAGCTCTCTTGGGAGATGATTGTGCTTTGTACCTCCTGGTTTGTTTTCCTTGCTGCTCATGGTTTTCGCAGAACTATTCTGTAGAATTTTAATTTAAATGATGTTGTTATATTGGACAATGTTTTATTAGTACCCATGTTTCGCATGCTTTGCATTCGTCGTTACTGGAAACACACACGGCTGTAATAAGCACAATTTGGTTCTTATTTGGTTCACAAGGGATATCATTCTAATTTCCAGTTTTTGTACACAGGAATCATGGTCAACCTACATATGAGTTTTTCATAATAATATTTTAAACATTTTAGACAGATGCATACAACAGAAAAAAGAAAACAACTATTTGTTTAATTCGTGTTTAAATTCAAGATGTAACAGGAGTACATTTCTTCTCTTTTTTATATACAATAATTAGTCTTCCACTTCTTCCAAGTCTGGTTTTCTTAATAAATGCTGCTGTATTTGAAAGCTCCTCAGTGCTCCCAGACATCTTTATGTGGATATCCATCTCCGTGGGCCAGTGTTCTTACTATAACTGGTTTAGTGTATTGCAGTCTTGCAGAATATGTTCAGTGGTCTGTTCTGCCTGCCCACAAGGGCGCAGAGGTGATGGGACCAGTCTCAGTCTATTTAAGTGCCTGTTTAATCTGTTGTGCTCTGTTCTGAGGCGAAAGGTAATAACCTGTTCTGCTCTGTCGAGATAGTGGTAATTGTCTTTCGGGTGGTCAACTTTCCTGATGGTTTTAATGAGTGTCCTTTTTCTTGGTAGGCGATTTCTTGGTCTATTTGTCCATGTGTTGCTCCATCCTTTGCCAGTCTGTCTGCCTTTACAATTTCTTGGTATGCCACAGTGGGATGATAACTAATAAGGGAAGAATAATTAGTTGAAAAAATTTATTGACAATTGTTCTTATTATCTCTCTTTGATTATAAACGTAAAGCCACCTTTCATAAAATGTCAAGTTCTCTGTTTACGGTGATTAAATTAGTGGGTTTAAAAAAAAAACAACAACATTATGTTCAATCAAAGTGACTATCTAAGACACAATAGCCACGTTTTCTTCATCTCGTACAGTTCACGAAAGTAAAATTGCTGCTAAGATGTCAAAAATAGGACCTATAAGAAAAGACAAAAACATTGCGTGGTGTTGACTGTGATATGTGTTTTAGATCAGTGGTCAGCCCGAGTAATGTGTACTAAACTGTGTATGGTAGATTTATTATCAGCCCATGTAATGTAGACTGTGCTATGCATGATAGATCAGTGGTCAGCCTGTGTGATGTGGAGTGTGCTATGTATTATAGATCAGAGGTCAGTCCGTGTGGGGCGGAAACCAGAAAATGGAGCTCATATTAGTTGCACTATTACCTGACATGCACATCGTAAATGGTGACTAAGAAAGTTTTGAGGGTTGAGTTGGCTGACCCATTCCATAGACGGTCTAGTGATCCAGAAGTCACATGATTTCCTAGTCAAAAATGTGACATTAGCTTAAGGCTGGAGATAGATTTAGCTGATATGTCAAGATCAACTATCATTTGGAAAAGCAAAATCAATGCTATAGATTCATACATGCCTACAAGAACCATTACTTTCAATATTAAACGCATGCGGTTGCATCTGTGGGTCCCACAAATGTCCCACTAGACAAACCAACCATGCAACAGAAAACCTTAGTAGATGACATGCCGTTATATTGAGACTCCTTTATGGAAGCTTGTAGCATGTCATCTATACACTATAGACCTCCTCTGAGTAGAAAACGCATTCAATGGGCATTGCACTGAGCTGAATATGAAAGAAAGCTTCTTTCTCCTGGGTATGAAAGAAAGCTCACACAAAAATTACTGCACTGCACATAGGAAGTAAGAGCTAATAGCGCACATTTCTTGTGGTTCCGAATCAGTCAATCAATATTAAATCGACAAATATATCTACTTGTATGGTTTATACTTCTATTGATAAGGGGGGGGGTAACTCCCTTCCACTCTTAAGAAATCATAAAATGTTTTTTTATTGCTAGTAATTTAGCCAAATGGCGGGTGAAACCCCTCCCGTAACGATTTTCTTTTACAAAAAAAAGGTAATCACCCCTTTCTCAGTAAAAAGATGGAATTATTTCATACAACAACGGAAAAATGCCTTTTTTACATTAGTTTTTTTTTAAATGTAAAACCCCTCCCACATCGAAAACGTCTCTACGGTCCTGATAGTTATCTATGGGCCTTAATGAACTCCACATCAAAATCCACTTAGTTGCTGCTTACGAACTGTTTGACAGGTAACAGTGTAGCTATTCTTTGCTCCCCTTCCAGTCCCGGCTAAACAAGCGCAGTTTTTATTCACTTCTCCCAGCCAGGCCCGGTAACACAAGGGCAGTTTATATTGGAAATTAAGTTCATTTAACTACCATTGCTTTCAGATTGTTCACTAGAAACAAATTGTCAAAGATATTCTTTCTTTTTAATTGTATCAAAGAACACATGTTAACTGTGTTGGAAATCTAATTTATTCATTGGATGACAGACTCCTGACAATCACATAATATTTTGAAATAATTTAATACGTCTACAGAAAATACGTTATGACCACTGATCTATGTATAAATAGATTTAAGCCTTTACAATCGCCTGCGCTTAGTGTTACCATGCCCCCGTGTTAAAAAGCGTGCCAAACTCGTAAACATGATCACACTTCTCTTGTTTTCACGAAGCTATACCAAGTGTGTTGATTCGAACACGTGACACATTCGTTATATGCCTATTAGTAAACTGTTAGAATCCGGGACACGTCACAACCGGGCGAGTTATCAGGCAGCGATATAAAACCAAGACAATTCCCGTGAGAATGTGACTAACACACATATCTGCCATTTACATAAACAAATGCATATTTCCGCTATTATAGTGAGAAATATATTTATCAAGTCAAAATATTTTAAGTTTACATTTTAAAAAACTCAACCAACACAAAATATGTTTTTATAGTGTGAATATGCGTTATTTTTTTTAAGTAAATGCTCTCTCAACCATTAAGTTTTTAAAACTCATAAACTGCAATTCCGCTCCCCCCCCCCCCCCCAGAAATGTGACAATGAGGATTCAGAGAATTGCAGAAATGGTATTGACTAGATGTGGTGTTCCCTCTCCGGAAAGATCAGAAGAACGCGTGATCAGCAACTGACTGGGACACTGAGTTTATACACTTTTAGATGGCTGACGGAACGGCAAGCAGAGCATATATAGGAATATAGCAGTGTTGTGACACTTGTTCCTAATCAATAATCCACAGAAATTTAAAAAATCATTTTCTTGTAAAATGTTACGTCATTAAAAGCTATACATTATCACTATGTATCAAAATATGTTTTCTTTATTCCCCCCCCCCCCCCCCCAATGTATTCTTTACAATAAAACTAATTGAAATAATTTTACTAATAATAAAAGTAAATTACAAAATTAATTACAAAAGTAAAAAAAATGACAAAAAAGTCGAGTGAAGCACTTTCTAAGCAGCTCTCCTATACCCCCGTAATCCTCTCTCGAGGCGGTATGACATAGCAGGCGCCGACATCGAAAGCCACTCGGACGCTGAGTATAGCTCACCACTCAGCTGAGCACGTTTATGCTGTTAACATTCCGTACGACCGAAAACTTCACCCCGGTGACTTCGTCCTGTCTTAACATGTCATATGGGGAGGAACCAGCCTAGATCCCAAGCGGTACTGTGACGAGCGAGCTGACTCGACACTGGCTGAACCTTGACCCCGCGGTGGAGTCTAAGACATGTGAACGGACTACTGACACTGGTTCCCATACAAAGTCAAGAGCCAACTTTTGTAAAGTTCCGCGGGGAACTTGAACCTTATACGGACATTATCCTTTAAACTTCAAAAGCATATGTGCCACACATTTTGTTACCCATGACAACAGTGAGGGAAGAATGTCGCGCATATTGCTTTCAAAAAACGTTTTTATAAATAGGAGAACGGGGAAAAGTTAAATAAAATTTCGCAAAATAAATTATAGTTGTTAATTAAAATGATATTGCCAATTGTCAGATCAAAATTTGTGTGTTTTGATGATTTATTAATATCTCATACTTATTACCACCCTTGATTTTGGAGTACATGTCCGGCTATGTCCCTTGGTAAATAAATGCTACTATCTTTAACTTCCGGTTCAAATAATGTTTTTGTTTTGCTGAATCAAGAACTCGTTGATCATTAATTTAACACATTAATATCGTAGAAATTAAATATCTGTGTTACTGAAACGGATTTAATTATTTACATCATGATTCGTTCAACCTTATTTAATTCGATAATGAAGATCTAAAACAAATTGCAATGAAACGAGAGACATGGAATCTAAAATGTTGTTAGTTAGATACTTGGACTTGGACAAAATTTTCAGAATTGTGCTACATTTCTACATAATTACAAATAATATATTATGTTATTTGGTTAGATAGCCCTTCAAAAATTAATTTCAACGATACCTCAACCAAGTCTGTACATCAATCCTGAAAAAATGTTACATATTTTTTTCTAATGAATTTGACATCAAAATAATTTACATTGAAACACATAGGAAAATATAAATAAAACTTGTGACCACAGTGACAAAATGTATCCAAGCTGATAATTTCTAACTTATCTTTGTTATTTTCAATAATACACGCCACAAACTATATGTTTTTTTGTTCGTGAAGACAAGACACATCTGTTGATCCTATTTCTATCATTTTTAGGTGCGCACAGAACTAATTAATATTTAAAATGGCAGCAAATTAGCATAATTAAAATGATAATAAATTATAAAACTATTGAATATAATTGAATACCACAGAAATTATATATATTTCTGTTAGCAAAGGCAAGACGCATCTGTTTATCCTATTTCTATAATTTTTAGGTGCGCACAGAACTAATTAATATTTAAAATGGCAGCAAATTAGCATAATTAAAATGATAATAAATTATAAAACTATTGAATATAATTAAATACCACAGAAATTATATATATTTCTGTTAGCAAAGGCAAGACGCATCTGTTGATCCTATTTCTATAATTTTTAGGTGCGCACAGAACTAATTAATATTTAAAATGGCAGCAAATTAGCATAATTAAAATGATAATAAATTATAAACTATTGAATATAATTAAATACCACAGAAATTATATATATTTGTGTTGGCAAAGGCAATACGCATCTGTTGATCCTATTTCTATAATTTTCAGTTGCGCAGAACTAATAAATATTAAAATTGCAGAAAATTAGCATAATTAAAATGAAAATAAATTATCAATCTATTGAATATAATTAAATACCACAGAAATGATATATATTTGGGTTCAATACAAGAATCCGTGGACAAATCATGTGACAACATACCACTTTTTAATTTCATATGCTATTGCACTATCTCAGAAACTTAGAAAGTCGTAACATAAATTACCGATCTAGCAATTTGTGCGCAATGAACTGGCTATCCACCTCCCACTCTGTGTAGCGCGCATGTCGAGTGGTCAGGGGCTCTCATCGCGCAATGTGTCGAATAGTGGACACGTCTGTAAATGCAACATTAGGAATTTCATTCCGTCTATTTATGTTAGCTGTTTATTCCATAGAAACCTGTTCACTGGTTCTTGTATTGTACCTATATATTTATTGGCATAGGCAAGACGCATCTGTTGATTCTATTTCTATAATTTTTAGGTGCACACTTAATTAATTAATATTAAAAATTGAAGCAAATTAGCATAATAAAAATGAAAATTAATTATCAAACTATTGAATATAATTAAATACCACAGAAAGTATATATATTTGTGTTGGTAAAAGTAAGATCCTAGGCTATTTCTACAATTTTTAGGTGCGTGCAGAACTAATTAATATGAAAAATGGCAGCAAATTAGCATATTGCTGCTAGAGTTTGATATGATGAGATATTGCTGCTAAAGTGCTGTTCATAGATTCATCAATAGGTTTTACCCTTCTCATCCCACCCACCCGTAACCCCAAATATTTAGGAAACTACAGCCTTGCTTAATTATGTATTTTAAAAATGCACTCATCTGCCTTCAGATGATCAACGTTTGTATTAGCGTACATGACTTTCTTCTAGCTCACACATTCTGTCTTCTAGCTCACACACCTGTCTTCTAGTTCACACATATGTCTTCTAGATCAACTTTTGTCTTAGTGCACACAACTGTCTTCTAACTCACACATCTGTTTTCTAGATCACACAACTGTCTTCTAACTCACACATCTGTTTTCTAGCTCACACATCTGTTTTGTAGTTCACACATATGTCTTCTAGCTCACGCATCTGTCTTCTAGTTCACACATCTGTCTTCTAGCTCACACATCTGTCTTCTAGCTCACACATCTGTCTTCTAGCTCACACATCTGTTTTCTAGCTCACACATCTGTCTTCTAGCTCACACATCTGTCTTCTAGCTCACACATCTGCCTTCTAGATCAAAGCTTGTCTTAGCGCACACAACTGTCTTCTAGCTCACACATCTGTCTTCTAGCGCACACATCTGTTTTCTAGCTCACACATCTGTCTTCTAGCTCACACATCTGTCTTCTAGCTCACACATCTGCCTTCTAGATCAACGCTTGTCTTAGCGCACACAACTGTCTTCTAGCTCACACATCTGTCTTCTAGCTCACACAACTGTCTTCTAGCTCACACAACTGTCTTCTAGCTCACACATCTGCCTTCTAGATCACACAACTGTCTTCTAGCTCACACATCTGTCTTCTAGCTCACACAACTGTCTTCTAGCTCACACAACTGTCTTCTAGCTCACACAACTGTCTTCTAGCTCACACATCTGTCTTCTAGCTCACACATCTGTCTTCTAGATCAACGCTTGTCTTAGCGCACACAACTGTCTTCTAGCTCACACATCTGTCTTCTAGCGCACACATCTGTTTTCTAGCTCACACATCTGTCTTCTAGCGCACACATCTGTTTTCTAGCTCACACATCTGTTTTCTAGCTCACACATCTGTCTTCTAGCGCACACAACTGTCTTCTAGCTCACACATCTGTCTTCTAGCTCACACAACTGTCTTCTAGCTCACACAACTGTCTTCTAGCTCACACATCTGTCTTCTAGCTCACACATCTGTCTTCTAGCTCACACAACTGTCTTCTAGCTCACACAACTGTCTTCTAGCTCACACAACTGTCTTCTAGCTCACACATCTGTCTTCTAGCTCACACAACTGTCTTCTAGCTCACACAACTGTCTTCTAGCTCACACGACTGTCTTCTAGCTCACACAATTGTCTTCTAGCTCACACATCTGTCTTCTAGCTCACACAACTGTCTTCTAGCTCACACATCTGTTTTCTAGTTCACACATCTGTCTTCTAGCTCACACATCTGTCTTCTAGATCAATGTTTGTCTTAGCACACACAACTGTCTTCTAGCTTACACATCTGTCATCTAGTTCACACATATCATATAAGCTCACACATCTGTTTTCTAGTTCACATGACTATCTACTAGCTAACAAAGTTGTGTTCTTTCTGAAAACAGGACACTGAAGCTTAAAATTGACTTATTCAAACTTAAAGAACAAAGTGGAGTCAGGAAAGCAACTATAGACAGACTGATTATCCAGTTGAATAAACATGTACCTCAAACACTTGGTAATAATGTTGTCTCACTTTTCATGTTTATTTGATCACGTGAATATATTGTTGTTGACATACTTGTCACACTACAACTATTATATTTCATATACTATATATTCATCCAAGACTGGTAACATTACCTCTGTGTCTATGTAGACAGATAGCAGAACATGTCCTGCAAGACTACATTTCATTAAACCAGCTAAAGGAGGAACACAGGCCCACAGAGATGGATATTCACAGAAAGCTGTTAATTAATTTGGCAGACCATCTGACCTAGTTGGCAGACCTATCATTGTACCCACTATATGTAGATTGCAGATTGTTCAGATGGTATGGGTAAAGTGTAAACAGAACATTGTAACTCAACAAGACAATCTATGGAGCGGCCACCGATATAGAAAACAGTCAGTCAATTGATATTGGAGAGGTTGCAGACTTTCTTTGTGGTGTGGAGGAATTGGCTGCCATGCTTATCCATGTGTATATACAATAGTGCCATTCTTACCCATGGTTTTTTGCTGTGTGTCTTGATAAAGGCTTTTTGGTTGAAACATCAGTTTGTGTGTTTTTATATGTGTTTACAGTGATTAGCAAACTTCATTGCGCTGTTCCAAGCTTTGACTGATGGATTTCAGTTTTACTGCAGTCAGTATATATTATCGATCTTATCCATGTGTGGTAATGTTGTACTACACATACATGATTGATGAATACAGACAGAATCTTGACAAATAATGGAGAAAATGGAACAATGGAAAAGCAGACCTTTAAATGAATCAACTGATATCAAATAAAGCCGGGAAGGATGATATTGTGTTCCCAGATAGATCTCTCCATGGTGGTGAGAAATATGTTCCTTTCATACCACAGTCGGCACATAGGACAGAGGTTTTGATTCTCCATGTGTTGCGGTCCGCTGCCTGCAGTTTTAGTTCTTGTATGGTCCTGCAGCCTGTTATTTCCCCTTCTTTAAGCATGGTGTTTTTTAGGTTTACTTTACTCCTTTCTCGTTTTATTTTACCCTCAGGCGTCCATGTAAGGGCTTGTTGGTTTATTCTCTTTTCATCTAGTCTTAAAACATAACCGAGGTATTTCCATCTGCGTTTTCTTATGACGTTTGAAACATATTCTTGGTGTGCTTTCTTTCTTAAATCACTATTTGTGACGAAATCGCTCCATTTTATGTTCATAAGTTTCCGGAGACATTTGTTTTCGAAGCTGTTTAATTTTTGATCTGTGAATTGATTTCCAGCTTTCTCTTTCATATGTTAATACTGAGACAATATAGGAGTTGAATAGCTTTAGCTTGGTGTTTCTTCCTAGATCTTTTGACTTTCAGATATTAGTTTGGTAAATGTGCTAGCTGCAACTGCTATGCATGTATTTATTTCTTTCATTGAGTCTCCATCAACAAAAATTTGGCTACCCAAGTAATTAAAGTTGAAACTTTTTCCAGTATTTGGTTATTTACCGAGATGTTATTTGTTGAACTGGTAAGTCCCGTGATTTTTGATTTATCTGGAAATATGAGAAAAATCTGGCTTGGAGTTTATTATAACTATTGATATTGAGAGTTCTCATGGAGCACAATGGGAAATACAGAATAATTGCTTCAATTATGATGTTTGGGGTTAAAATCAATACTATAAGTCTTTAATGCTTCATGGTTTACAACTTGTCTGTGATAGCTGCTCCTTTTGACAATATGCAAATAAACAAAATATTCAGAACATCCATTGTCAAAACTATAACTATTTCTAAACTTCTGGATATCACATTGATCTATTGCCTGGGTGTGCTGATATTCGTAGTAATAAGAGAACAGACAGACTTGTATCTGTGAATTTAAGATAAACACTGGTGATGTACTGAAGTTTGTGGTCACTTGCTGGAGTGGACAATGGGATAGATGAGGTATCCAGGAGGTATCCATGCTGCATCCAAGGCAATTCATTATCTTCTTTTTCTTCGTTCATTCTCAAACTCCTCCAAATTAGCAGGATGTAGTCCAGAGAACGGAATGTCTTGTGTCATGGTTTACAGCAATGATGCAATATCTGCGCCTTTCGGTCTGACACATATGACTTTAGCATAGCTTTGAGTCATGTTGACCCTATATGGAATGGGACAGCCAACTCCATCCCATAACCTCCTTAGTCGCCTCTTACAACATGCATGAAAGGTAAACAATGTTGCTGTTCTTTACTTTCTTCTCAGACCTTGGTAACACATGGGCGGCAATTCAATATTATTTATGGTATAAATAGAACTGAGAACACATCGAGTAGAATTAAGAGTGTTTATCCAGCTAGCTAGCCATGGGACTATCAGCATGCATATTCTTTGACATCTTCTCAGGGAGATGTAGAATTGTGGGTTTGCCGTGAAGTACAATAACATAGATTAACCAATAGCTTCTTTAATGTGATATTTCTTTAGCAGAACATCATCAAGCACTGCTACTCTCTGTTCTGTGCAACCATCATTAAGCACTGCTACTCTCTGTTCTGTGCAACCATCATTAAGCACTGCTACTCTCTGTTCTGTTCAACCATCATTAAGCACTGCTACTCTCTGTTCTGTGCAACCATCATTAAGCACTGCTACTCTCTGTTCTGTGCAACCATCATCAAGCACTGCTACTCTCTGTTCTGTGCAACCATCATAATTTCTCCAGTGTCATATTAAGGAGGCCCTTTTCTTCTGCGTTCTTTTTCAAACTCCTTCAGATTAACAGGATGTAGTCTGGAGAAATAAATGCACTGTGTCATGGCTTGCAGCTTGGCTGTGATATCTTGGCCATTGGTCCTGATACATTTGACTTTAGCATAGTTTCTGTGTCATTTGACCCTGTAAGGGATGTGACAGCCAACTCCACCCCCTAAAAGCCTGAGTCACCTCTTACAACATGCATGACATGTAAAAGTTTCACTATTATATTCTCCCCTTTCAGGCCGGGCAACAAGGGTGAAGAAGGTCCTTGCCCGAATATTTTTTGCCTATTCATTTATTACTACGGATTAACTGTCTGTCAATATTTGATGTAAGTAAAACTGAAACTCTACATCTTTTGAAATGTTTGATCTCTTCTATTCTATGACCCTTTTTGTATTATTAAAGTAAATATTAAATGTCTGCAATGAATAAATCATCAATCCACAGACAAAAGTCCACAAGTAAAAAGTACAAAGAGGAGTTTATTGGAGGTCGTAGAAGCTCAAATTCAAGGTAGTAACAATATCAGTGTATTTGTCATCCTCTATTTTGTTATATTTCTTATACTATATATTCATCCAAACCTGGTAACATTACCTCTGTGTCCATGTGGGCAGACAATGGAACATATCCTGCAAGACTGCATTTCACTAAACCAGTTAAATGAGGAACGCTGGTCTATAGAGACGGATATCTACAGAAAGATGTTAATTAATTTTGGCAGACCATCTGACCCAGTTGGCAGATGTTTTTTTTTCACCTTTTGATACAGACCACAGAGTTTGATGAATCCATTCGCTTGAAGTGTTTTCTAGTGCTCTTTGGGCACTCTTCTTCTGTGTTCATTCTTAAACTCCTGCATATTAGCAGGATGTAATCCGGAGACTGCATGATCATCCTGTCATGTTCGTCCATCATAGTCAATAATGATGATTTGGGATCAACTGTAAAAGGTAAAGGTAATATGAGTTATGAACCAGTGTCATAACACACGGTTTCCCATAAGTGCTCATCTGTCTAGTCAGTGGTTGACCAGAAACCCCAAACCAGCTGCTCACATCTTATGATGTCAACATTGTTATGCAGTGGATTCCTGGCCACTCAAACACACCTGGTAATGATAAGGCAGACAGACTAGCAAAGAGGGGAGCACAACAAGAACAGCCTTATACAGAAACAGCAATGCACACAGTTAAAATGATTCTGAAATCTGTGAACAAAGAAAATTGGATGAACAGATGGGCCATGGGAAACACTGGGAGGGAAATCTATAAATATATGACCAGCCCAAATCCTAAAGACAATATCAACCTCCTGGAAAGAAAAGACCAGAGTATCATATTCCGACTGCGCGCACAACATGTACAGCTTAACAATCACCTGAACAGAATACAACCACAACACACTCCAGGGTGCCGGCTGTGCACTCATCCATATGAAACTGTTGACCACCACCTTTTTGAATGTCCAGCGCTGGATGACATCAGGAAAATGCTTCTCCCTCCAGGGCCAGATAAATGGAACACATTATATGGAACAAAACAACAACTCACAAACACATGCATATATCACACAATGGCATTGGGTCAAAGGTCATGAGCCCATTGACCGCTGGATCAGCAACCAACCAGAAACCCCCATCAAAGATGGATGTGTCGTATTATTGGTGTAAATAAAACGGCGACTCAACGCAGAGAATTTCCATTCTCTGGACTAAATTCTGCTGGAAATTTAGTAGGACCATTGTTCTGCTGCAAGAGATATCCATTGGAAGTTTTGGAATGAAGAAAAAGACCAGAAACCTCCTGAAGAGGGTCCTCGACAACACTTGCTAAATTAATATGGCACCTTCCCAGAGTTTGAGCCCTGATATGCAACTTTCTCCTGTCTGGTTTAACCATGGGAGTAATTTTTATTTAAACCACGAATAATGAATGGACCCATGTGACGTCAGTGACCCACAAAGCTGTACTAAATTTGGTATGTTGTACTGAAAGGAGCAGATATCTCAGACAGCTGTAAACCTTGATTTGGCAGATTCTGTTCTCCAGAATACATCCTGATAGTTTACAAGAGTTTGAGAATGAATGCAGAAGAAGAAGTAACGGTTCATGCCTGGAACGTGTGCCTACCAATGTTTACAGCGCTCATAGATTTTAAAGAATTGTCTGGTCATAATTTTTTAATAGTTTGTGACATTGCAGAATGCAATTGTTTAGTAGTTTGAAGCCAGGGAAATAATTAACGAAAATAGGAAGAACACAGTTTTTGAAACACAGCAGGAGGGGGTAGAATTAGAATTAGTTGTAAGTAAAGGTAGGCCCCATGGTAGCCACCTGATGTCACAGATGAATATTCTTCTTCTTCTGCGATCAGTTTCCTATGCTCATAAGTCTATACAGGAAGGTGGGCCGCCTCCATGAATTCAGTCGTCAGCAGGAGGTCCTCATGGTTGCCCCACAGCTTCACCTTCAGATCTGTCTCTTGAGGCCATATTTTGGTTCTCACGTCATCAAAGAGTGGGCATGTCTGCAGAATATGTTCTGGAGTCTGGGGACCCTTTTGACATGGGCATTGGTCAGTTTGGGCAGCCTTAATTTTGTGGAGATGTGCTTGTAGTCTGCAGTGTCCTGTGCGAAGTCTAAAAATTGTGGTTTGTTGTGACCTGTTTAGCTTTAGAATAGGGTCCTGTGGAAAGTTACTGCCTGTTCTCTGACTCCATGTATGTTTGTATATTCCTTTGATGAGGGTTTTTGCTTCAGTCAGTGATATTCTGTGGTGGAATTGTTCCTTTTTTGCACCTGCTTTTGCCAGTCTGTCAGCTCCTTCATTTCCTGCTATTCCACAGTGTGCAGGGATCCACTGCAGCACAACTTTATTGTTGGCAGATAGTTGATTTAGAAGTTCTACAGTTGTTTTTGTTAGGAGATCTTTAGGTTCCTTTTGGATGGTTTGGAGTACTGACATGCAGTCACACAAGAAGACTATGTTAGCTCCTTTGAGCCTCCGTTCCTCTAGAGCCTTTGATGCTTCCAAGATTGCTTGTAGCTCTGCCCTGTAATTTGTTGATAATTTGCCAGTAGCAATTGAGAGTTCTAGTTTTGGGGTGTTTGGTATGAGTATTAGTATCCCAGCTCCTCCTTTCTTTACTGCACCCTCTGATGATCCATCTGTGAAGACATGAATCCACTGTGAGGTAGGGTATTGGGTGTCTAGGTGATCAAGTGTTTTTATCTTAAGGGCAGTAGGGGTTTCCATAGTTTTGCTCTCAATGCCTGGTATTGTAAGTTTTGCTGTATATATGGGTGAAGTGTTTGTGATGTTGCAATATGCTTCTAGCTGTTCCCATTCATCCGGATTGTTGCTGGTTACTTCTTTATTGGCTTTCATAAGTTTTTTTGAAAGGTGATTGAAGCTTGGTCTTTTCAGTCTATTTTTTGTTAGTTCTTTTGTTTTTTCATGCATAGGGTGATGTTTCAGACGTCTAAATTTTTCTGTCATTATTGTTATTTTCTCATCCCTGCGGTCTGTTAGGTTTTGTAATCCTGCTGTTGCTTCCATTGATGTTATAGGTGTGCTCCTTAGTCCTCCTGTTATGATTCGGAGACCTGCATTTTGAATTTTGTCCAGCTTTTGAAGATTGGTGTTTGCTGCTGTTGCATATGTGGTCAATCCATATTCCAGAGTTGGACGAATGTGACCTACATAGACTTGTCTTATGGTTTTTATGTTGGCTCCCCAATCTGTCCCAGATAGTTTTTTCATTATTTGTAGTCTGCGTGTGGCTTTATTTTCTGTCTCTTCAATGTGTGATCCCCAAGTAAGTCTTTTGTCAAATTTTAGCCCCAGGTAGACTGGGGGTGTTTTCTTTTGGGAGTGAGGTATTGTCTAGAGTGAGAGTATAATTTTCAGGCTTTGTGGAGAGGGTGAAAAGTGTAGTGACGGTCTTACTTTTGTTTATTTGAACGCCCCAGGTTTTTGCCCACTCTTCGACTTACAGATGAATATAACTTCATGCACTAAGCCACAGCAGCTATTAATTGGGGTGGCCAGTTCCCTTTCTTACTGTCTTTACCTCCCCTAACTCATGTGTCAGGTACCCTATTACAGCTGAGTCGACAGGAGGAGTGGTCGTGTCCAGCGAGAAATCACAACAGGAATTTTTGTTTGTCAGGACAAGGTTTTGAACCTGGTATGCTATAATCCAGTGATAGCAAGCAAGCTCACATCAACTAGGCTAATGTGCTCCTCAGAATTAGTTTTAACACTGCACCTAACACCTCTCCCCTCCAAACTCTAGCATTATCTCTTCTCATTAAATCATGCCATAATTTTACCAACATTAGCCATTTTTGTAATTTGTGGCGATACGCTCTGCAAGTGATGTAAAATTATTGACTACATGAAAACTGTGTACACCATAACAAACTTTCAATGAACCTGTGCATAATTTCTGAGTTTGTTCTATTTTCTGCATATAGACGAACTATTACATAGGCACGTTTTCCAGACAAGGACAGACGTGACATTATTCTATTGATCTGCTGATGCCCAAAAGGGGATCAAAGTATAGCAACCTTGCGACCTGCTATGCATGTTGTAAGAGACAGCTAAGGAGCTTTAGGGGTGTATTTTTCTATCCTATCACATGGGTCAAAGTGACCATAAAGCCATGTCAAAGAATGAGTCTAGAGAACTGAGTTCATTATGTGTGGTTTACAGCTTATCTGCGACACATTCCAACTTCAGAATGACTTCTGGGTTACTTTAGTATTCTATGGGATGGATCAAGACAACCCCAAATTTCCTTATTCATCTTTAACAACATACATGGCAGGTCATAGTTTTGCTGTTCTGCGCAACACTTTAAGTCAACATACTGGGGGCAACTAAATCTTCATATCCATGACAAGGGGCTGGCTGTGATGTGTACTGACCCACATAAAACATTAATTAAAGTCAATATTATTAATTTGAAGATTTGTCACAACTTTCTAATTTTCTAGGTTGATCTCCTTAGTGTAATGGGGTTAAGCTGTTCACCTTGAGTTCAAGAGGTCATGAGTTCGAATCTGACTCATGTCATTTTGTGTATCAAGTGGATTTTTTCAGAGATCCCTGTGGGTTATCACTTGATCTATGGAGTTACGTGATATCAGTGGTACTTTTGGCAGGCGGCATGCCACTTTGTTGAGAGTGATGAGTATATATGGGAAACCGAGTACAGTGAAGTCAATCCTTTACAACTTTTGAACCCTTTTTTTTAACTTTTCTAATTTTCAGATGATGAGAGATAAAAAAAGACAGAAAGTAGAACAGACTGCAGATAAGCATCAACAAATGACTTCAGTAGTGGAATATGAAGAGTGGAAAAGAAAAATATTAGCTTAAGCTGCTGAAACCTCTCGATGCTTTACTAACCTTATTGCCCATTAATGGAAACAATCAGGGCTTCATGATTGGGGTGCCCAAAGAGGAAGCTTATGGGGTGTACTTTGCTGTCCTATTACATGGGTTCTCCAATTGTGTTGTTAAATGTTGTGGGTGAAGTTGGAGTTGTCAGACTTTGGCAATTGTCAGCGCGTGTCTCTTTAAGGTTTCTTTGATTGTCTCCATCCATCTAATTCTTGGTCTTCCTTGTTCCCTGTAGCCCGATCTTCAGCTGTTGTATGCACAAAGTGCTGGTTGCTTTGGTTCCATTCTAATGATGTGACTAAACCACCTTGTTTGCTGTCTCTCAATGTAGTCTTGAGATGGTTTTTATTTCTTCTCTGATATCTTCATTTCTCCGTTGGTCTCAATGTTTGATACTTTTAACTTTTCTCAAACATCTCATTTCTCGCAAATGTATTGTTAAAACCATACTTTGCAAGGTGATTTGGTGCCACTGCAATGGGCCTGGTTCGATTCCCATTAGTCTCAAGAATTTTCACCCCTTGGGGGACTGTGTGCTAAAGATTTCAATGTGGTACCCTTATGACCCTGATGGGTGCAGGTTTATAAATAAAATAGATATTTAATGTAAATAAAATTGTTGAAGATTATATGAAGTACTTTGTAATTTTTTTTAACCACAATGAATGACAGAATTATATCAAAGAATGATTGTCCAGATTTAGAGACACGTCTAAGAAATAAGAGATTTCTTCTACATCAATCGGTCTGATTCTGAAATATTTTTGAGTCATGACCCCATTTTATAGACACAATCTTCTTCTTCTTCTTCTGCGATCAGTTTCCTATGCTCATAAGTCTATACAGGAAGGTGGGCCGCCTCCATGAATTCAGTCGTCAGCAGGAGGTCCTCACGGTTGCCCACAGCTTCACCTTCAGATCTGTCTCTTGAGGCCATATTTTGGTTCTCACGTCATCAAAGAGTGGGCATGTCTGCAGAATATGTTCTGGAGTCTGGGGACCCTTTTGACATGGGCATTGGTCAGTTTGGGCAGCCTTAATTTTGTGGAGATGTGCTTGTAGTCTGCAGTGTCCTGTGCGAAGTCTAAAAATTGTGGTTTGTTGTGGCCTGTTTAGCTTTAGAATAGGGTCCTGTGGCAAGTTACTGCCTGTTCTCTGACTCCATGTATGTTTGTATATTCCTTTGATGAGGGTTTTTGCTTCAGTCAGTGATATTCTGTGGTGGAATTGTTCCTTTTTTGCACCTGCTTTTGCCAGTCTGTCAGCTCCTTCATTTCCTGCTATTCCACAGTGTGCAGGGATCCACTGCAGCACAACTTTATTGTTGGCAGATAGTTGATTTAGAAGTTCTACAGTTGTTTTTGTTAGGAGATCTTTAGGTTCCTTTTGGATGGTTTGGAGTACTGACATGCAGTCACACAAGAAGACTATGTTAGCTCCTTTGAGCCTCCGTTCCTCTAGAGCCTTTGATGCTTCCAAGATTGCTTGTAGCTCTGCCCTGTAATTTGTTGATAATTTGCCAGTAGCAATTGAGAGTTCTAGTTTTGGGGTGTTTGGTATGAGTATTAGTATCCCAGCTCCTCCTTTCTTTACTGCACCCTCTGATGATCCATCTGTGAAGACATGAATCCACTGTGAGGTAGGGTATTGGGTGTCTAGGTGATCAAGTGTTTTTGCCTTAAGGGCAGTAGGGGTTTCCATAGTTTTGCTCTCAATGTCTGGTATTGTAAGTTTTGCTGTATATATGGGTGAAGTGTTTGTGATGTTGCAATATGCTTCTAGCTGTTCCCATTCATCCGGATTGTTGCTGGTTACTTCTTTATTGGCTTTCATAAGTTTTTTTGAAAGGTGATTGAAGCTTGGTCTTTTCAGTCTATTTTTTGTTAGTTCTTTTGTTTTTTCATGCATAGGGTGATGTTTCAGACGTCTAAATTATTCTGTCATTATTGTTATTTTCTCATCCCTGCGGTCTGTTAGGTTTTGTAATCCTGCTGTTGCTTCCATTGATGTTATAGGTGTGCTCCTTAGTCCTCCTGTTATGATTCGGAGACCTGCATTTTGAATTTTGTCCAGCTTTTGAAGATTGGTGTTTGCTGCTGTTGCATATGTGGTCAATCCATATTCCAGAGTTGGACGAATGTGACCTACATAGACTTGTCTTATGGTTTTTATGTTGGCTCCCCAATCTGTCCCAGATAGTTTTTTCATTATTTGTAGTCTGCGTGTGGCTTTATTTTCTGTCTCTTCAATGTGTGATCCCCAAGTAAGTCTTTTGTCAAATTTTAGCCCCAGGTAGTCTGGGGTGTTTTCTTTTGGGAGTGGGGTATTGTCTAGAGTGAGAGTATAATTTTCAGGCTTTGTGGAGAGGGTGAAAAGGGTAGTGACTGTCTTACTTTTGTTTATTTGAACACCCCGGGTTTTTGCCCACTCTTCAACTTTGTTTATTGCCTCCTGCATTCTAACTTTTGCAACTCCAATGTATTCTGATTGGGTCCAGATAGCAAGATCGTCTGCATGGAGAGCTCTATGTACATATGGTGTGAATAGTTTTGGCAGATCGTCTATAAAAACTATAAAGAGTGTGGGGGACAGAATTCCTCCCTGTGGGACACCTTCTGTTATGTTGACCATTTTACTTTTCATTCCCTGGAGTTTGACTCTTGCATGTCTGCCTCGTAGGAAGCTTTTTATCCACTGAAACATTTTGCCTCTGATTCCTTTCTGGGCAAGTTTTAGCAATAGCCCCTCTTTCCAGACTTTGTCAAAGGCCTTTGTGAGGTCAAAGAAGGTGGCTAGGAGTTTTGATTTTTTCTGGAAAGCATCTTCTATTTCCTGGGCAAGGTATGTTGTTTGGTCCTCAGTGCATCTGTGTTTTCTGAAGCCTGATTGGCAGTCATCTAGAAGATTGTTTTCCTCCAGGTAGTTTAAGAGTCTGTTATTCACCATTTTTTCCATGACCTTTCCTAAGCAACTAAGTAGACTGATAGGGCGGTAACTTGTTTTGTTGGTTTTTGGTTTTCCTTTCTTGGCAATTGGAATTATTTCTGCCTCTTTCCATTCTTCTGGGAAGATCCCTTGCGCCCATGATTCATTAAAAAGGTCTAGGATTCTGCTTCTACCCACTGGACCTAGGTGTTGGAGCATTTCATTTGTGATTCCATCGGGTCCAGGGGCTTTCTTCTTTTTTAGATTTTGAATTGCCATGTTAAGTTCTGATTTGTGAAAAGGTGAGGTCATTGTGCCTGGGCAAGGTTGATGTTTATTTACAAGGTTTTTTTGTCTCTCGTCTTACTTCAACAGTTCTTGTTCTAGTTATCTTAATTTTGCTTTCTTCAGCATAGGAGTCTGCTAGAATATTTGCAGCTTGTGTGCCAGTGTAGGACTTCCCCTTGTCTTCTATGATGATACTACTTTGGGGGTTGTTTTCTTCATTGAGACACTTGATAAGTTTCCACATTTTTGTTGAGTCTTTTTCCATGTTGAGTGTTGCTGTTTTTTCTTTCCAGCTGGATCTAATGCTGTTTAGCTTTTCTCTCCTGAAAATTGCTTGCAGTCTATTGTGTTCAATGATATTGGTTTCTGTTGGTCTAGTTTCCATCTTGGATCTTGCAGCAGAGGCTTCATCATGCATAGTCTGGAGTTTTTTGTTCCAGAAGGGTTTGTAGTTTTGTCTTCTTCCTCTAGGTATACTGTTGTTGGCAGCTTCCAGGATTATTCCTGTTATTAATTTTGCATCTTTCCGTATATTTCTTGCTGTAAGATGTGTTAGTAGTTTTTCCTCTGTAAGGCGTTGGTAAGTGTCCCAGTTAGCCTTTTTGTAGTTCCAGCTAGCGATTTTGTGTTGTTGCTTTTCTGTCTTGTGGTTCCCTTTTATTGTTAATATTACGGGCTTGTGGTCACTCCCACCAAGCTGTTGTGGCACTACTCTTTCTGTCACACGTTGGATGTCCTCTGTTGCAATGGCCAGATCTGGAGTGCTCTGAGATTTCCATCGTCTGGAGTAAAAGGTTGGCTCTGATAGATGTTCATTTATAAGGATTAGCCTATTTTCTATCATCCAGTCTTCTATTTCTTCTCCTCTCAAGTCCATAGTTGGGTAACCCCAGCTTGGGGAATGACTGTTGAAATCTCCAACTATAATATGATTTGATGATGTGAGAGGTATTGTCCTGAGGTGTAATTTTTTGTTGTTTGGGCAGTAGAAATTTGTGATAATCAGTGGTTCTGGGGTTGTATGTAATTTGATGGTGAGATGTTCTGAGTCCTCTGGGTTACGTGCGATTTCTGTAGTAGGTATGTTATTTCGTACCATTGTGATGATCCCTCCTTTGTGGCCTAATCTATCTAATCTGAAGCATTCAAAGCCTCTGATGGAGAATCTGTTGCTGTCATTAAGATGTGTCTCCTGAATGCACAAGACATCAATCTTTTGCTTTTGAAGGAAATTCTGCAGTTCTAGTTTCTTCTTAGCCACACCCTCACTGTTCCACTGCATAATTTTGATTGTGTTTTTGTTGTCATGATTCGTTTGGCCGGTTGCTCTACTCTGTTTAATCCCGGGTCCCCGATACACAGAGTCATCATCAGTAGCTTTTGGTGGACCCATTCGAGGCTGGGGGTCCGGAGCTCCTCCTGCCTGGCGATGAACCACAGGGGCAGCCCCACTTCGTGTAGCAAATCCGAGCATAGTCATTAACTGTATAATGCGTACATGTCCCATTTCCATTGCTGGGTACCCACGCCTATTCAGGCTGACATGTTCCGTCTTCGGTGAGGGAAGTTATGGAGTCTTCCTATCCATGTTCTTGGACATCCTAGCACTGCCCGCAAGACATCGGAGGTTTGTGGAGTGGCCTTCTCCTATTTTACTGTCAGGGTTGTCTCCCATAGCCTTTCCATCTCCCGATGGTGACTGCAAGGCAGCAATTATTTTTTTTTTGGGGGGGGATGACCCCCCCTTCCCCAACGCGCTCCTGGCATGGAGTTGATTACTCCACGCCAGCAGCGTGAGCTTATAGCGGCTCATACTCGCTTGAAGCTGCCCGTCACTGGACACATGGGGTATTTCAGTGGGGATATCAGCACGGACTGATATCCCGCCCCGTCCTGGTAGGCAACAGCACCGGTTTGGTCCGCGGCTGCTTAATTGCAGCAAACACTCCATATATGGACATTTATGGAGTGCCCTCCACCATCCGCCACCTGTGGACGCGCCTGGTAGGGGTCGGTAGCCCCCCCCCCCCCAGGAGACACAATCTGATCTGCAACTCCATTTTACGAAACACAGTTACCCGAATACATTAAAACAAGGTCTTGGTATAGTTAGAAGAAAACATACAAAATTACAGCTTTTTGCATCTTTACAGATGGTCGAAAAGCTGGCCAGTGCAAAATTTCATATGAACAAGGAGACCCTCAAATTAATTAAATTGCCAAAATGCATAGTGTCTATGTTTCACACGATTTCTTTCCTAGGCAAGTTTTATTGGTTGGTTGGTTGGTTGGTTGCTGATCCAGCGGTCCATGGGCACATGCCCTTTGACCCAATGCCATTGTGTGACATATGCATGTGTTTGTGAGCTGGTGTTTTGTTCCAGTTTGCAAAACCAGGCACTTAGAATAATGTTGGGAGCAATGAAATCAACACCCATAGCAGAGATACAGAAAATGGGAAGAATGCAAACACGTGGCGAACGCAGAGACACAAAAGTACTAATTCAAGCAGAAAAGTTTCAGTGTATGCCAAGTCATCCAATGAAGGAAAGATTCCAAAATGGGATGACTGAAAAGGAGCAGCTTTATCCATCAAGCTAAACGACTCCGTGGACAACTTACAGACCTACCTGAAGTTGACAGCCCCTTAAGGTCTGTACCAGAGCAAACCCCGTGGAGTGAAAGGCACGGAATGCCAATATACATTCAGACCCACGTGAAAGGAATACTAAGCGAGGACGAACAGAACAGTGTGCAGCGAAGGACAGTCACCCTCAGTTTCCTGGATGAGGAATATCCACAAGATATATGGGTCAGCATATATACAGATGGGTCAGCACAGAATGCTGTGAGGAATGGAGGTGCAGGTGTATATATAGAATATCCACACAAGCCTAGAGATACAATCAGAACACCGACAGGAAAATTCTGCAATAATTATGATGCAGAAATCCAGGCAATTAGTGTGGCAGCTAAAAAACTGCTGAACTCCAACTCTGACCTACAGCCTGTGGTATTCCTGACAGATGCAAGGTCAGTGCTTCAAGCTCTCCAGTCTGGAAAACTAACAGACTTAAAAAAACTACTTAGCGAATTGTCTTACCAGTATAGGGTAACCATGCAGTGGATACCCTCTCACTGTGGAATACCAGGAAATGAAAAAGCAGACCAACTGGCTAAGGAAGGTGCTGCCGAAGACCAACCAGATATACCAATCACCTACCATCAGAAAAAACAGATGATCAAGTCAATAAGAAAGCCACAAACACCAACACAAGATGACTATCACAATATGAACAGATCAGAACAAGTTATAATTCTACGTCTCAGAACAGGACACAACCGACTCCGCAGTCACATGTATACAAAGTTCAAGATTGGCAACACGGCCATGTGTACATGTGGACAGGCAGCACAGAGTGCCAAACATATACTTCAAGAGTGTTCTGAGCATGAAACGCTGAGGCAGACATATTGGCCAGAGGAAACAACACTGGAATCAAAGCTCTATGGGACACTGTATGAACTACAAAAGACAGTGAGTTTTATTAAGGAGACAGAATTACAGATATAGACATGTTTCAAGTGAACGAAAGAAGAAGAAGAAGAACATGATGTCTTTCCTAGGCAAGTTTTATTAGTTGGTTGGTTGCTGATCCAGCGGTCCATGGGCTCATGCCCTTTGACCCAATACCATTGTGTGATATATGCATGTGTTTGTGAGCTGTTGTTTTGTTCCAAATAATGTGTTCCATTTATCTAGCCCTGGAGGGAGAAGCATTTTCCTGATGTCATCCAGTGCTGTGCATTTAAAAAGGTTGCGGTCAACATTTTCATAGGGATGAGTGCACAGTCGACACTCTGGATTGTGTGTTGTGGTTGTATTCTGCTCAGGTGATTGTTAAGCTGTACATGTTGTGTGGTGTGCAGTCGGAAAATGATACTCTGGTCTTTTCTTCCCAGGAGGTTGATGTTATCTTTAGGATTTGGGCTGGTCATATATTTATAGATTTCCCTCCCAGTGTTTCCCATAGCTCATCTGTTCACCCAATTTTCTTTAGTCACAGATTTCAGCATCATTTTAACTTTGTGCATGTTTGTTTATGTATATGGCTGTTCTTGTTGAGCTCCCATCTTTGCTCGTCTGTCTGCCTTGTCACTGCCAGGTGTGTTTGAGTGGCCAGATATCCACTGCATAACAATGTAAGTAGCTGGTTGGCATGGTGATATATTTCCACCAGCTCAGGCTTACAATGTCCATCACATTCTAGTGCTTGAAGAGTGAACATAGAATCTGTGAAAATAACAATGTTTTGAACTTTTGATGGAAAGGCATCAAATATGGTCTTCAGGTGGTACAATGCAAATTCTAGTGCTGTTATTTCGGCTTCATAGTTAGAACATATCTCCCCACAAGCATCAAACAACTCATCAGATGTTTTGTCTGGATATTCTATATAGACACCCTAACCTGCTTTGATGATGGCTTTGAAGGCAGACCCATCAGTATAGACATGAATCCATTGTTCTGGGTAGGTGTCTATTGTTTTCTGTGTTGCTTTCATAAGACTTACTGGGTCGGAACTTTTCAGTGCATTATTTCTTAATTGTGTCTTGATTTCCAGCAATTTAAAACCTGCATGTGGTGATAAACATTTTTCTACTCTTTGCAGTTCTTGTCTCGGTGGTGATAGCTGCCTTTTATTTCATCGACATGGCTCAGGACTGACTTTTGTTTTATTCTGTGGTTTGGTTGCCAGTTTTCTACAAGTTGTTTACAAGTTGTTTCTACAAATGTAGAACCCCTTGAGATGTGGAGAGATATGGCTTCAATGGAGGCTTATGAAAGAAGCAAAAAAATGAACAAAGACCACCCAAATAAACAAGCCAGTTTTATTAAGATGCTGCTTTATCAATTTTTACTTGGAGGCTTTGAATGATAGTTTAAACAAGAAAAAATGATCAGCCTTTTGATATAAATATTGAAAATGTTTTGTGTATTGTAATTTGTAGGTTTTCTTGTTTACATCATAACACTCTAGTTTTAGTGATAGTTCGTCGTGTCTAAGTGGACCATTCTAAAAACATGTGTTTTACGTAAGTACATTTTTAGATAAATTTAAACAAGATGAAATGTGAAAGCAGATATGCTTTCAAAATAGGCAAAAAATTGCCAAATATTTCGTATTCTTTCTCAAAATCGATTGGTAGAATGTAGTCTAGAGAACGGAATGCATGTGTCATGGTCTAGAGCCTTGTTGAGATATCTGCACCATTTGGCCTGTCATATTCAACTTAATCATGAGCCAGATATTTAAAATGGCAACCCTGTGAAAGAGATAGAAACCCTGTGAAAGAGATGGCAACCCTGTGAAAGATATAGAAACCCTGTGAAAAAGATAGAAATCTTGTGCAAGAGATAGAAACCTCATGAAAGAGATATAAGCCTCACGAAAGAGATAGAAATCCTGTGAAAGAGATAGAAACCCTGTGAAAGAGATAGAAACCTCGTTAAAGAGATAGAAAACTCATGAAAGAGATAGAAACCTCATGAAAGAGATAGAAACCCAGTGAAAGAGATAGAAACACTGTGAAAGAGATAGAAACCTTGTGAAAGGGATAGAAACTCTGTGAAAGAGATAGAAACCTTGTGAAAGGGATAGAAACCCCGTGAAAGAGATAGAAACCTCGTTAAAGAGATAGAAACCTCATGAAAGAGATAGAAACCTCATGAAAGAGATGAAACCCCGTGAAAGAGATAGAAACCTCTTGAAAGAGATGGAAACCTCGTGAAAGAGATATAAACCTCGTGAAAGAGGTAGCAACCCTGTGAAAGAGGTAGCAACCCCGTGAAAGAGATAAAAACCCCGTGAAAGAGATGGACACCCTGTGAAATATCGAAACTATAAAGAGATGATAGAAACCCCGTGAAAGAGATGGCAACAATCTGAAAGAGATGGCAACACTATGAAAGAGATAGAAACCCTGTGAAAGAGATGGTAACCCTATGAAAGAGATAGAAACCCTGTGGAAGAGATAGAAGATGGAGATCCGTTGCAGTCAACGCTTGAAAATTAGACTTGAAATAGCCACGGCTGCAATGCCCAGATTAAAAACCATATGGGAGAGCAGAATAAGTACATCAGTGAAGATACGCCTAGATACCATTGTATGCCATGTGTACCATTATAGGTCATGTCGTGGTGTGAGACTCGGAATTGGGAGAGAGGTTCACGCTGTCGGTGAACGACACCTCGGCTAAGAAGACAAAAGCGCCATGGTCCAACTCTTCTTGTGGATGAGAAAAGGTTCAGCATCCGATGGGCATAGGCACAGAACGTCGAATTACACGAGGCAGGTTCACAGACGGCGGAACACCTCGCGCGAAATAGACGTGAACGACAATCGTCTTGGCGAAGAGTCACTACACACCCACGTGACTGTCGACAGATAGGCAGGCTGTCACGGGCTAGGGAAGCCTACTACCCGAATTAAAGGCATGACAAAAACGGATGTGCTGGGCCTCGGATGTCTAGACCACAAAGTGAGCCAATCGAGGTACAAATAACACAGTTCAACTGTGGAACTTGTGGCACAACGTACTTCACTCTCGCCGGCGGAAATCTCACGATTTATTCGTTGTGGTTATAAGAGAATTAACGCAGACGAAGAAGAATAGGCCATGCATACCATATGTACCAATATAGAACTATAAATCTAAAAAGAAATACATTTTCTATTTGTATGGGTACACAGATTTCTAGTTAAGATGTTGAGAAGAATATGCTATGTAATATGTCACTGTCATTAGAAGCGCTGAAGAGAGTTTCATGGCTAGGCCTATATCAATCAATCAATAAACCGTAACCCTTCACGGTCATAGGGGTGTCAAATTTGTTGCTTCAGCACAGAGTCCTCCAGCGAATTATATCCTCAGCGATGCGGATGAGTGTGGAAATATATTGTCCTGTCCATTCCTTGATGTTGTCTGTCCATGCCTTTATTTTCCCTCCTCTGTCCCCCCCCCCCCTTCGACAGTTCCCTGTAGTATTGTTTTTGACAAGGAATCATGTCTGCATACATGTTCGAACTATGCTAGTTTTCGTCGTTTCACTATTGAAAGAAATGGTTCCTGAACTCCTGCACACATCTCTACTTTATTTCTTACGTACACATTGGTCTTATGTTCCCTATAGGAAATTCGTAGAATTTGTCTGTAGCATTTGTACTCGAAAACTTGTAATCTTCTCAGGCATATATAGTATATAGTGGACCTACCACTGACTCTAAAATATTTATGCTAAGTTTGGCAATAAATAAACAGGATAGTGGACAAATTAGAGGCAACAGTGATGTGGTTATATAGAGGAAAGTGTTGACAAGACATAGAGGATTTATTTAATTGTAGTTGGATTATCCCATATGTATTCCGTCCTTCTCAACAAAGCGATACGCGCCAGCCGAGAGTATCATTCATAGCACGTAATTATGCAGTTTTAAGCTAAAATTGCTATAATTCATAGGTAGGTAGGTTAATGAGTTTGCCTCTCTTTTGGAGATGCGTGCCCCTTTCAACCAGCGGACAAAGTCCAATTAGGCTATATCAGGACACAAGCTATAATTCACGGGGGATTTCCGCCATCTTTGTCAGCATATTCTTCCCAGTGTCCTTGAGTGATGGGCGTGCCGAGGGGGTTGCGGTCGCACCGGTCATCAAGATGCCCCTCAAAATAATGAAAACATTGAAATGGGATTTAGGTGCCTTTGCCATGCCAAAGTTGATGCCCCGCAACCAGTAGCTTAACGAGAGGGGGGGGGACCGCCCAGGGCAGCACCATCGGGAGGGCGGAAAATGTATTTTCTTCCAGGCTTTCACAATCACTGCCATTCTTTTTTAATGTCACATTGGCGGAAAATTATGATTCCGCCCCGGGCGCCATTGATCCACGCTACGCCACTGCCCTCAAGTCTGGAAGCAGTGCCGTCTCAGTAGGCCATATTTTCTCCCTGTCTTCTTGGTAGAGTTGACAGGCATGAACAATGTGTTCTGCAGTCTCTGGGCTCAGTCCACAGTTGCACAGGTCTGTCTCACCAATCTTCAGCTTTCGGAACATGTGACTTCTCAGTCTGTTGTGACCAGTTCGTAGTCTGAAAATTAAGGTTTGTTCCTTGCGTGACATTTGGTGGTAGGGGTCATTTGGTTCTGCAGTTGGGTGCATTTGCTTCCACTTTTTCTTATATTCTGCTTTTAACATAGTCTTACTTTCATAGTACGTATTATCATTTTCTATTTGTTCCAGTGATCCCCCTTTCTTTGCCAGGAGATCAGCTTTTTCATTTCCAGGTATTCCACAGTGACCTGGGATCCACTGCAGTACTGTTTCTTTGGTGGTACTGCTGAGGTGTAGTAAGCAGACCGTAAGTTCATTCATGCTCGTGTTCTTTGGATCTTTCAATGCCTGCAATACTGATTTTGCATCCGTTAGAAATACTACATGTCTGCTGTGACTCGGCAAGCAATTCATGAGCATTTTGGCTGCCTCTATTATGGCTTCCATTTCTGCTTTGAAATTTGTGGAATGTTTGCCTGTGGGTATGGATTTCTCTATTTCTTTTCCATCTGGTGTTACTATATATATTCCTGATCATCCATCTAATACGTGTCCATATATCCTTTGGGTATGCTTTCTGTATGTGATTCTTAGTTGTATCCTTTAGTACTTGTATAGTAGTTTCTGTTTTCGAAATAATGCTTGGTATATTGTCCATAATTCTTGGGAAGTTTTTCCTGTCCCATGTTGGGTATGTATTAAAGGTGTTTAGTGGTTTTAGGTTTTGTAGGTCTGTATCTGTGAGTGATTTCTGGAGCTGTTTAGCGGAGTGTAGAAAGCTACCTCTTTTGAGTCGCTCTTTTGTAGGTCTGCTTAGTCTTTGGTTCATTTGATGACTCTCCAAACATTTGAACTTTGCATACTGTGTGAGGATTTTTTCATTTCTTCTTTCTTCCATTGATGGCAAACCTGTGCATGTTTCCATTTCTGTGATTGGGGTAGTATTCATACCTCCTGTTATAATTCTGAGATTTCGGTTTTGTATCTTTGAGATCTTTTGAGTGTTACTCTTGGCTGCAGTCCCCCATGCTGACATTCCATATTCTAAAGCTGGTCTTACATAACCTGTATATGCTCTACTTAGAATTTTTCCATTTGCACCCCAATCTGTTCCAGTCAATTTTTTAAGGAGTGCTGTCCTCATTGTACCTTTTGTTTGGCACTTGTCTATGTGCTGTTTCCATGTAAGTCTTGGATCAAAAGTGACTCCAAGGTATGTAGGTGTCTCATCTTTTGGTAATGTTTGACCAGTAGGATTTTCTGTGGTTTGGTGGACATACTGAAGATGGTATAGGTAGTTTTTTGGGCATTGATGGACATGGCCCATTGGTCTGTCCACTTGGCCAAATTGTCCATAGTTTCTTGCAACCTTATTTTTGTTGTGCCTACGCTCTCTTCACTGCACCAGATCGTCTGCATACATTGCAGCATTTACTTTACGCGAGAGAATTTGGTCAATGTCATTCATGAATATAAGGAATAGAGTGGGGGATAGAACACCTCCCTGTGGTACTCCATGCTTAAAGAGTTTCTCTCTGCTATGCTTCATTTCAAGCTTCACTGCTGCTTGTCGGTTGTGCAGGTAGTGTTTTATCCAGTAATACATGCGCCATGTCACTTTGTTTTGTTGTAGTTTAAGGAGGAGTCCACACCTCGAGTGATAAAACATCGATCCGAGATTTGAGGAAATCTATATTAAATGTGAAACTAGTAGAGCTGAACGCCTTCGTAGCAGAGATAGGAGCAGGGTCAACCAGTGAGCCACAGGAACCGTCAGTATCTTTCGTCTTTTGCTAGGAGAGACTGAACACCAATTAGTCTGCCCGGAGTGCAGTGCTATTGGTTCATATCCAATAAAAGATACCCCATTCCTATTTGTTAAAAACAAAAACCGTTGGTGTGTATACGGTCCTGCGCTATTTCTACGTACATATTTCAATGACACATAAATAACGTGTTCAACACGCGCCAGTAACAATTAATAACCTTCACTCTTAGGCATACAGGCCGTGGTTTTTTATTCTTTGTCACAGCTGACCGCCATAAAAACGCACAACTGTTTAGTCATGGCCGCTCAGTGCGCGGGCAGAAGTGTGTGCACCTTTCCGGCAGACGTAGCGTAGCGAGAAGCAGACGAACCGAGTGTGTGTGTGTGTTTATGTGTCACACTAGACACTAAGCGACACTCCTCGTGAACATGGGGTATCTGAGTCGTTCGTTCTTTGAAATTTACGTTTAACCTTCTTGCTCATACGTTTGGATTTTTATTCTCAACATTTGTGATTGTTGTGTTTTAGTGTGTTAATTATTTTATAGTTATTTGTGAGAACAGAATGAGAAATATCTTCGCTTATGGCGTCCGAAGCGAATAACAGTAGTATCGTAGAAAACTGGCTTCGGTCTGTGAACTTGGTACAGTATACACAAGCTTTTCTAGATAATGGATATGATGATTTAGAAGTGTGTAAACAAATAGGAGAAGAAGATTTGGATGCAATTGGGGTTCCGAGAGACCAGCATAGAGAGAAATTATTGAGGGCTGTTAAAGTTTTAAGAGAAGAAGGTGGTGCAGCAGTATATTTCACTCTCGAGGAATGTGACACTTGTCAAAGTGGTGATGAGACAGAGGTAGGTGAAGAATGTCCCGGTGGTGTAGTTTCTCATTCTGCTAGAGGTGCAGGAGCACTTTGTTCAGATGGAACTACTCGTAAAGTGGATGCTGACGACGTGGGAAAAATCAGTTTGATCACATACCCAAAGATGCAACTGAGGCTTATAATACGGAACAAACTCGTGGAAGACAATATAGACTTATCATGTCCACCTTACACTAACCAGGTAAGTTAGTTTTATAAGTATGAAACTCTACTGACTAAACTATAAATTTATAGGTATGAAACTCTACTAAACTATAAATTTATAGATATGAAACTCTACTAAACTATATCTGTTATAATCGCGAATAGTAGACATTAGGCTTCATTAGCGCAAAATTTGCGCTATAATGGGTGTACAGCGTTATAAATACAACCGTTAGCCCTTGAAAATTGCAATTCAGCGATGCCTCAACCAAGTCTGTACGTCAATTCTGCAAAAAGTTATGAATTTTTGGGGAATTAATTTTGCATCAAAATAATTTACATAGAATGTAAATTGAAAAATCTGCATTCGATCTACACTAAACAATTCGTTTTCCCCATATAATTATTCCCATATAGTTTGTATTTATTCTTCTCTGTTCATCCTCAAACGTGTACAAATTAGCAGAATGTAGTCCAGATAATTTATTGCGCTGTTGCATGGTTTACAGCTAAGATGCAATATCTGTGCCGTTTCGCCTGGTACATCTAATTTCATTTTGATCTTTGGGTTACCTTGACCTTCTATGAGATGAAACAATTTACCCCCCCCCCCAAACCTCGTTACTCTCCCTCTCACGACACACCTGGCAGGTAGTAGCACCGTTACTCTTTTCTTACCTTTCTGCCCGGCAACACACGGAAGATCTATATCAAACGTGCTCGCGAGCACCTAGATGCTCTCTTTAGGACGTGCTCGCGCCATGCGCGTTATAAACTTCTCACGAGTACTAACGATCATGAGCTCGTACTTTACAATTAAAACTGCGCTGTACCAACAGAGACAGTGCTCATATCCACGGTTATGGGGAAAATGATTGGATGAGTATGTATGCAACCCCTCTCCCTCTATTTTTTGTGTGTGCTTAATTATGTTTTAGGTCTTCACTGTGACCATTGTTCTAGTTTTGAGAGGTATTTCCTAACCTTTGCCGGTAGGTTTAGGATTATAATTACTATTTAGAATTAGAGTAACATTAGCATGTGCAATAGTTGTTGATTTTTCATCAACTACTTTCAGTTTTCAAAAAGTTATCTAAAATTCTCTTCTGTGTTGCAAGATATAATGTCATCAATCAATTGGATTGGTGTTCACGGAATTCAGTGAAGTCAGCTAGCTAGTTAGTTAGTTCGTCATCAGATCATCATTGTAAACTGGACACGTCCATAGTTGCTCCGATCTCTCCCTAAGTGTATCCGCCATTACACGCCTGCTGACAGTACCGGTCCTCTGCTAGTTGACCATAATTCTTCTGCGCCCTCCAAAATGTTCACTTCTAGCAACACCACATTTCAATCCCCTGTTCTTTAATTCTGGCCATCGAAAAGAAATCATCATCCCACTAGTCTCACTCTCGCGTGGTATATCTCTTATGGAGTTTAAAACGTCAGCTCGATCCATTTCCCCATCGCCCCGTGCCACAATCGCGCATGACGCCAATTGATCTGCTCTTTAAATACCTCGAACACCCACATGTCCCGACACGAAAATAAATGTAACTACTTTCAACCTCGCCTTTCTCAGGGCAACAATCCCCTGTTCGCGAACAAGACCCACTTGTACCTTCCTAATAATAGTCACTCAATATGCAGACCCGTGTTGCTTCTGTGTTCCTACCCACTTAAATGGCCTGGTCACAGCCATAATCTCCATGGCCATGCTACAAGCTAGTTAATATTGTAAACAGTGTGCTATTTATAGCGCAGTGAAGACCCAAACGATAAATCTGTCTTTTGACTAATATCCTATATGTTATGGGGCTTGCAATTTAGTATTACATGTGGGTAGTGCTCGCTGCTTCAAATGTTTGAAAACCCATGATCTACATGTAAACTAGCGTGTATTAGTCTTTCCTTCTATGTATGGCTTCAGTAAATACATGTTCTTTTTGAAACCAGTGACTCAACTGCAATACACATAACATCCTTTTACCCTTCTTGATCTTTACGTTTCATACCGTTTCTTTACCCAAGTCTTCAATCATGATCCAACATTTGGTAGAGACATCGACAGTTAACTTATGATTTATAAAAATAAAATCTTCCGCCAAAATGACCAACGAAAATGAATGTGTTTTCCTTACGGCTACAAAATTAACGGGTTATTCTCCCGAAAGAAATGGCAACATACAAGAGTAAAGTGCCTATAAATTCAGAATGGATACATTGAACAGTGGTGTAACCACAATAGACCAAAATGACGACGGATCAGCGACATGGAAGAATGTATACAGGTCTCTGGCCAATGCAGGTTTGTTTGCCCGGAACAGAGAGACGTTCAGAGTACCCATGATGAAAACAACGTTCTGGAAAGAATGTCACATGATACAGTCAGGGCCGGCCCTAACAATTGAGGGGCCCAATGCGAAACGGATTGCGCGGGGCCCAGTGTGGGATTAAAGAAGATCAAGAGAGCACCAAGGAATATGAAATTAGATTTAGCTTTGAAATCAGATGCTGACATTAAAGAAAGATACAACATAATTGTACAAAATAGATACAATGCCATTGCAAAGATTCAGAGTATTGAAGATCAATGGAACATGCTAAAACAGTCGATAAACCAAACATCTAAAGAGATAATACCAAAAGTAAAACATACATCAAAATAAAAATGGATGACAAGAAATATTAGAATTGATGAGCACCAGAAGGAAAAATAAACACAAGATAGTGGAATATCAGAAAATACATAAGGAGATACGAGAGAAATGCAAAATAGCAAAAGAAAGCTGACTGAACAAGAAATGCACAGAAATAGAATTGCATTACAACCAAGATACAACATTACTATATAAGAAAATTGAGATGATAACAGGAAAGAGAACGCAAACAGTTACAGGGTGTCTAAAATCTAAGACAGGGCAGGTATTAATGGGAATAGATCACATAGTACAGAGATGGTCAGAATATATCAAAGAACTTTATGATGATAATAGACCAGAAATAAACATACAAGATAACGACGAGGGTCCATCAATACTCACAGCAGAAGTAAGGGAGGCACTAAGACACATGAAATATGGCAAAGCCCAGGTCCAGACAATATCACATTAGAAGAATTAGCAGCTTTAGATGACTTTGGATTTGAAATAATCACAAAATTGCTGAATGACATATATAACAGTGGAAACATACCCGATGACTTAATGAGATCCATATTCATAGCATTACCTAAGAAACCAGGGACCACCGAATGTGAAGAACACCGTACAATCATCCTCATGAGCCAAATAACCAAAATACTTCTCAGAATCATCATGAAGAGAGTGAGAAACAAAATAAAATCAGAAATAAGTCCAGAACAATGTGGCTTTGTAGAAGGCAAAGGTACCAACAATGCTATTTATATATTGAGAACACGAATAGAGAGGTCTATAGAGGTAAAAACAGATCTGTACCTCTGTTGCATAGACTACACTAAAGCTTTTGACAAAGTTAAACATAGCGAAATTATACACATGCTAGAGAATCTGAACATTGACAGCAAGGATTTAAGAATAATTAAGAACATGTACTGGCAGCAATAAGAGTAGGAAATCAATTTGGCCCTTTTCAACAAATAAAACAAGGAGTCAGACAGGGATGCATGCTTTCACCAGACCTGTTCTCTATACAGTGAAAACATATTGCGTGCAATAGTAGATATCCCAGGAATATCAGTGGGAGGACATAACATAAATAATTTGAGATATGTGGATGACACTGTTCTGATTGCAAAACGTGAGGAAGACCTTCAAAACTTAATTAAAGTAGTAGTCACAGAAAGCAAAGAGAAAGGCCTCTTCCTAAATATCAAGAAAACAGAAGTAATGGTTATTTCAAAGAAAGAAAATAACACACCTTGCAAGATCACAGTGAATTATAGTATTAAAACAGATCCACCAATTCAAATATCTAGGTACAATTATTACAGCAGATGGAAGAAGTTCAACAGAAATAAGATGCAGAATAGGACAGGCAAAAACAACATTCAGAAAAATGACAAATATACTGTGTAATATGACCTTGTCATTAGAGGTCAGAAAGAGAGTTCTGCAGTGCTATATAACCCCTATACTAACATATGGGTGCGAGTCTTGGACAATAAACAAACTGGAAAGTGGGACATTGGAGGCAACAGAGATGTGGTTCTACAGAAGAATGCTGAGAATACCATGGTCTGCCAGAAAAACTAATTTAGAGGTGTTAAAAGAGTTAAATGCGAAACGGACCTTAATCAAGAATATAAGAAAAAGGCAATCTTCTTTTTTTTTGGCCACTTCATGAGACAGGCAGGTTTAGAGAACATAATCACAACAGGCAAGATTGAAGGCACCAGAGACAGAGGGCGACAACGTGAGAAAATATTAGACAGTTTGACAACCTGGCACGGCTAAAGAAACAACAGCGACTTTGATACATAATACTGTGGACAGAGAGCTGTGGAGAGCCATGACCGCCTACGCCACCTGGCATGGCACCTGATGATGATGAATAACACTTCAGTTCGAAAGCCGATATTCTTTTTACCGTTCTTCTACAACTGTTAACTTTCTAAAATTAGCAATCAGTTTCTTCGTCTGCGGGGTGCAACCCCTGCAGATTGTAGGCCAAGGAACGAGTTGCGTTGTCATTGATTACAGCTTAGTTATCTGCACCTTTCGGCCTGACACATCCGACTTCAGGTTGGCTTCTGGGCCACTCTGACGCTCCATGGAAGTGGCAGCCAACTCAAATCATAAAAATCCCCTTTAGTCGCCTCTTACAACATGTCTAACATGTAACTGTCGTTTTTCTTGCTCACTCCTTTGGGCCCCCGCCAACACACAGGCCAGAAAACCAGCAGTGGTGTGTTTTCGTATTATCAATTGCACTACGGCCTAGTGATATTCATCGTCTGCCTTGCTACTCTCATTGTAATATGATTCCGCGAATATAGCTAGTGGCGGTGAGAGATAGAGCGCATTTCTTATGGATACGGTAGAAGATTAAAACCCCTCCGCAGGAAATAGTACATCTGGACCGTTAAGAAAATGGTAACCTAATAGACGTATTTAAATTACATAGAAAATCACTAGTCAAAACCATGCTGAAATCGGATGTATAAGGCCGAAATACAGCAGTGCTGTATAACCATGACAGAACTCATTCCATCCTCCAGACTGCACCCCGTTAATCTGCAGGAGTTTGGGAACCAACGCAAAAGAAGAATAGTCAAAACATCCTGTGTTGTTTGCTACGTCCTGAATATGATATGCTACAAATAATACTAAACGAACGTGGGCTCGATGGTATAGTGGTTAGTCAATCCGCTTCAAAAACACAACGTCCTTGAGATTGCTATATATGAAATTATATCGGTCACATGGTACTGTTCTGGCGATGCGATTGGGCGTAACCGTGGATGATATAAGATCATCGGATAATGAGAAATCAAGCCTTCTTTAACGGATCATCTGACTATTCCCACAAATTGCATTGGCTATTATGATTATAATTTGTGTTACAGCCAATGAATATCAAAGTGACAGATGAGCTATTTTAGATTATTTGTTTCCCATCAGTCAGTATGGCTTATATTCCGAGGATCACGGATAGGATGTATTAGTGGCGTCTATAAATAATGCTGTCCTATGCCAGATATTCTTGTTATACTAAACCAGCTCGACAACAATAAACCAAACAACAGCTCGCAGCCTGTTAACAATACAGAGAAAGATAACACCAATCAATACAGTCATAAATGTCAAAAAAAAAATCTTGACCACCAGATCAGGAGATGTATTGATTCGGTTCATTGAACTTCTTCAATGATTTGTGTCATTGTTGTTTTGATCCCCAGGATTTACAGGCGATTGAACTGGCGTTTCCTTTGTTCTGATTGGGAGACGTGGAATTGTAGCGTTTCTTTTTCATACAAAGAAGTATCGGATTTGCCATGGTTTACAATGTTTCGGGGGAAAAAGCCACATAATCAGAAATCCCTAGCAATTCACAAACTCAATTTGTGACATAAACAAGTTTGGAAGAAAAAACATTACACTTGTAAGGATATTACCACATAAACTAATGTACTACAGTAATACACGTATAGATAATTCTTGTATAAACTATGTTCACATTTACAAATGTACACACTTGTCATATTTAGTACCCATTCAAATATTAACTATAGTATCATATCCCCCCCCCCGCCGAAGACGGATGTGTCGAGCCATTGGCGCAAATAAAACTGCAACACAACGCATTTCCATTCTTTGGACTACATTCTACTGGAAATCTAGTTGGACCATTGTTCTGCTAGAGATTCAGCGGGAGTTTGAGAATGAAGTATTCTGAAGAAGAAGTATCATATCCGATACACGTTTACATATGTACAAGTTTATAATACCTAGTAGAATTACAATTTGTACAAAGTGATGTACAAGTGTATCATACCAAGTACACATTCAGGCGGTACAAATGTATCACTTTAAATACACATTCACAGATATAGTTATCATACCAAGTATACATTCACAAATGTACAAGATACTCTCGGAGCGTACTCATCGTGCCTATTATTGAATGATTTATTAACTACCACTTGATGAATGACTACGCATATATTAGTTATTCTTGTATGTTCGGTTGTCATTCAACTTCTGTCTATAATTTACACATTAAAATGGTTACACAAAGATCACACATTCCCCCGTCGATTTATTTCTACCAATATTTGACATCTTTCTAGAGCTACACGCGACGTAATGTCATGAAATATTGAGTATGGTTGCACATCAGCGGGAAGCTATTCGAAGTCACTGCTATAAAAAAAATTATGGTTTTTTTTCATATATCACTCGGCTGTAACTAATAACGGAAAATAACACTGAGGGACGCCATTGTGCTAAAGGACACCAGCGGTTAAAGTAACATCTGGAATTGATAAGCACAGCTGGAAAAAAGATGGTTCAGAACTAATCCCCTATACTAACTAAGCGTGAAAAGAAACTGCATTTATTATTATTATTATTCTTTATTATTATTATGTACACAATGAATTATGTACATAAATTATGTCATAAGTTGTTTTTGGCACTTTTTGACCCCCCCCCTCCCCCTTTCCTAACATCTAATCACCAACCTGGAATTTGGGGAACTACTTAAATCTCAAATTTTTAACCCAGGCCCCCCTCCTCCCTTACATTATTCATGAAATAACATTTTTGACAAAGTGTTGATTTGTTTCAAATATGTATATAAATGCTTCAATTTCAAACATTTTAATTGGTGTATTAAAAAAAAACTATTATTGACGTCAACTTTTGTTCCCCCACCCTCATTTTTATTGACAGCTGTCACATTTCTTCAGACCTTCTCCCTCCCCTAATTGTTGATATAATAAAAGACAACGCTCATAGCTGCACAATTATAAATTTAGAAATAGTAAAAGTATATATATATATAAGATCGAGTGCTACTTTCTTTGTTGTCTCTTGGACCGATATCTTAACAATCTTAGATAACCTGGAGGTTCGCTGACTCATCGCTTACTAACCTTTAATTCTCTTCACGACGCACTTAGCCGGCGACAGAAGGAAGCGACACAGTGCACAGTTTGTGTGTGTGTGTGAGTGTTGTAGTTTTAAAAAAAATGAGCAGCAGTTTTACTATGACACACCTAGAACAGGTGATGCGACACATCAGTAGAAAAAAACCCTGTGCGGGGACAGTGATCATTATCTCTATACCGCGTGTGTGCGTGCATACTTCCTTGTTCTCCTGTATGAATATTTGTCTGTTGAAATGTGGTAGTTTTATTTAATGTTCTTTTCCAAGTGATCCTTTTTAAATATTATTTTCAATGTGGTTATGTTTTACTGTTCGTTTCAATATCGTCTTTAAATTTCGAATTTTCTTATGACTTGCTTTTAAATTATGTTTTAGTGAACATTCTTCTTCTTTCGTTCACTTGAAACATGTCTATATCTGTAATTCTGTCTCCTTAATAAAACTCACTGTCTTTTGTAGTTCATACAGTTTCCCATAGAGCTTTGATTCCAGTGTTGTTTCCTTAGTGAACATAAAACACGACCGTCTACACTGTTAGACTTACTGGTTAATGGGGAATCAAGCGTTTCTAAAGACACATATGACTATTTCTCTGATTTTCATTAGTCACTATGATTATACTTTGTGTGACAGCCAATGCATATGAATGAAATATTTACGAGTCATTTTAGAAGTCTTTATCTCCCACTAACCAAAAGGTGTTTTATTGTAGATGGTCATGATATAAAAATTGTTAGTCGGTTAAGGAAAAAATACAAACAATTTTTGTAGTGATTGTTTTCCTGAAGAAAGCTTGGTGTATTGTATTGTCTACACCTGGATTATAAACCCAGTGAATCTCATGCAAGTTCTGTACGATAAATGATCCTGGTCAAGTGTATATAAGGGAAACGTGTCAGAGTGTAAACACTTGAGTTCAATGAAGGTACCCATACGTGAGGAGGATGAGTCGAGAGAACAAGTACCCATACGTGAGGATGAGTCGAGAGAACAAGTACCCATACGTGAGGATGAGTCGAGAGAACAAGTACCCATACGTGAGGAGGATGAGTCGAGAGAACAAGTACCCATACGTGAGGATGAGTCGAGAGAACAAGTACCCATACGTGAGGATGAGTCGAGAGAACAAGTACCCATACGTGAGGAGGATGAGTCGAGAGAACAAGTACCCATACGTGAGGAGGATGAGTCGAGAGAACAATTTTTAATCATCATTTAGAGCGAATGCACGAAATGATTTGTCTGAGATAAGTATCTCCAGATTAGAGCTGGGAAACCTTATTTGTGGGTCGGCGGCCGGATTGAGCTTTTTTTTTTAATGAGAAGAGAGGCAAGCTTTTTAAAAATAGTTTTTCTTTGGTAGCCTATCCTATTCTCGACGTATCCACCAACCCCGCATTTTTTCAGCTGTAGTGATTTTCTAGGCAATATAGATACGTTAAGTAGTTTGTCATTTCTTTGTCATTATCCGGATGCATAATTGTCAGTGTTTAAACATGGTGTGTTGTCGGGGTCCGAGAGGGGAGCAATGAATAGCAACACTATTTACTTTCCATGCTTGTCATAAGAGGCGACTAAAGAGGCCATGGGATGGAGTTGACTGTCCTATCCAATATAGTGTAAAAGTGACCCAAAACCATGCTGAGGTTGGATATGTCAGGCAGAAATGCGCAGATATCGCAACAGTGACACAGAGTATTCTGTTCACCGGACTACACCCTGCTAATCTGCAGTAGTTGGAGAGCGAATACAGAAGAAGAAGGTCCTAGGATTTTGACCGTCACAAACGCGTTTTTTGTGTGTTTAGTTACCTGATTAGAATGTATTTGTGTTTGTGTGTCTGAGCTCAGAGAGTCTATAGCAGTGTTTCCAAACCTTTTTTGTACACTGCCCCACCAAAGTCTTTCTAAAATTCTGATGCCTCCTCCCCCTATGTAACATATAGACATGCCTATTTTATTATATTAAAAAATTAAATTATTCCTTAATGAAGCTTAATTACAACTTGTTCGAATTGCCCCCCCCCCTTAATCATATTGCTCCCCTGCGGGGCGTGGGCCCCACGTTGGGAAACACTGGTCTATAGGGTACTATTAACTGGCTTGCGGGTCAGTAAAATTGTTTGGCGGGCCGGTTGTTATCCACCCCCGCTCCAGATGAAGGACACAGTCCAGGAGAGCTCTCAGAGTACGTGAATATCAATTTTGTTCATATTCTTTACTTTAGGTTTATATTCTCCATGTGCTTGTTCCTTATTTAACCGATCTCCTTGGGCATTTGACACACTCATTGGTGCTGAAACTTTCAGCGGGTCTTGAAGGTATATACGGATATAAGTTTTTTTTTTTACTTATTAATGAACTCGCATGGGTATTGCCGGCGCCCAAAATGGAAGGAATGAATAATAACACTGTGATCAGCCATGCATGACGTCGGTTTTTTTGTTTGGGGGGGGGGTATGTGGTATTGTCAGGTATCATATCCTATCTTATTGGAAGAAAGAGTAGGTAGTATGGTCAGCTATCTTATCTTATGGGAAGTTGGTAACATATTATATTCAAAATGTAGTCATCAACTTAGTATTATTTGGCTGTAGTGAATTTCTAGACATTATACCGTTTAGTAGGTTGCCATTGCTTTATAAAATGATGCACAGTTGTCCGCGTGGCGGTGTTTGAACCGGATCCCTGAGACATGCTCTGTGCCATAGACCCGGACTTTTTCTTATAGATATCACCCAAAATACTGTACTATACAACACGTACCAGTTTAACATGTTTATACATCAAGTACAGTTTAACACGTTTACACAGCAAGTCCAGTTTAACACGTTTACACAGCAAGTACAGTTTAACACGTTTACACAGCAAGTACAGTTTAACACGTTTACACAGCAAGTACAGTTTAACACGTTTACATTGCAAGTACAGTTTAACACGTTTACACAGCAAGTGCAGTTTAACACGTTTACATTGCAAGTACAGTTTAACACGTTTACACAGCAAGTACAGTTTAACACGTTTACATTGCAAGTACAGTTTAACATGTTTACACACCAAGTACAGTTTAACATGTTTACACACCAAGTACAGTTTAACATGTTTACACACCAAGTACAGTTTAACATGTTTACACAGCAAGTACAGTTTAACATGTTTACACACCAAGTACAGTTTAACATGTTTACACACCAAGTACAGTTTAACATGTTTACACACCAAGTACAGTTTAACATGTTTACACACCAAGTACAGTTTAACATGTTTACACACCAAGTGCAGTTTAACATGTTTACACACCAAGTACAGTTTAACATGTTTACACACCAAGTGCAGTTTAACATGTTTACACACCAAGTACAGTTTAACATGTTTACACACCAAGTACAGTTTAACATGTTTACACACCAAGTACAGTTTAACATGTTTACACACCAAGTACAGTTTAACATGTTTACACACCAAGTACAGTTTAACATGTTTACACAGCAAGTGCACGAATGGACGGAGAAAAAGAAGACAGTATCATCATAATCGAATTGCTATTCGCAGACGATCAGGCGTTGATATACAACGATCTATCTGAGCTGCAAAAACACCTAAACGCATTAAATAACCATTGTGAGAACAACATGAGAATCAATAAACCACAATCACAAACACTGAAGATATGCAGAAATCAATCCCCACTAGAAATATAAATAGACGGCACAAAACTCAACCAAGTCAAGGAATTAAGTATGTAAGCATCGTGATCTCGGAAGACGGGAAACTAGATAGAGAAATGGAGACAAGATGTTAGAAAACAAAAGTAGTTTTATATCAATTAGCAGCACTGCTGAAACACAAGAACATCAACGTGATCTTCAAATGAACGTTAATAAACAATGCCAGACCTGGACCCTGACTGAGAAGCTAGAACAAGAACTCGCATGTATGCGAAATGAAGTGTATGAGAACATCACTTGGGGTGTTGCACTTTCACAAAAAGAGATTATAAACAATGCCACAATAAGAAATCTGGTGAAAACAATATCGTGCAAAGAATACATAGATACACTAAAGATCAAATGGTTCAGAATGGAACCAGATTGCATTCTGTCGATAGCCTTCAATAAAAGATCATCTGAAAAGAAAAACGGTAAGATCCAGACGGATAGATAACATCAGAGAAATACTAGAATACCAAGGCTGCACTATGGCAACGATAGCACAGCTAGCAAAAGAAGCAAGACTTCGGCTCCCCATGACGTCTAGAGGCACATGGATAAGGCAAGACATAGCAAGTACAAGTTTATTGATAAATTCTTCTGTATTTGTCCGGCTCTGTTTCGAAGTGGTACAGAGCGTCCTTGACTGCCAAGGTGCCGAGTTCGATCCCCACCACAGGCAATTGTGCATAAAGATCATTTAGAAAGCAATGACAAACTACTGAACTTATTTATATTGCCTAGAAAATCACTACATCCAAATAATGCTGTTTCGATGACTCTTCTTCTTTCTGTCCTCATGTACCTTTCGGTGTTGAGGGGAGAGTGAGTGTACGTTCTTTTGCCCTTCTATTTGTCTCCTCTGCTGTTATATTTCCGAGTGTCTCTAATACACTATCTAAGCACCTTTAACGAGGGCGTCCAATAGGTCTCCTGTTTTGATGACTACGTCCTGAATAGGATACGCTACTAATACATTTGAAAGCACCTCAACACTCCCATACATCATTCCGAGGATGTCTGTCTCTTTGGGTCCATGCTCCTCCTTCAACTTATTTAGTATAATAGTCATGTATATATATGATAAATCCAGTAACTATTTGTTCTGTCATGCTCTATACATTCCTCCGTTTCGTAACGCAGACGAATGAAAATGTGTCTGAGGATGGTAGATGAGTTGCAGCATGGTTTGTTGCTTTGCTGTGATATCTGCGCTTTTCGACCTGACACACTCGACTTCAGCATGGCATATGTGTCATTTTGACCCTCTAGAATGAACATCCAACTCCACCCTATTACACCCCCCCCCCATTATTTTTGAACATGCAGGGCAGGTACATAATGTTACTATTATTTGTTTCCATTTCGGGCAGCACAACAGACGAGCGACTGCATAACTGGTATCAAACTCTTCGCACTCGTTCGCCATCAAAGCTAACAATACATTCTCATCCATGCAGTAGTAGAATACACATGTATACGATACAGCTATAACTTTAACGATATGGTGGCGACTGTATGTCTGAAAATGTAGCGAAGCTTGTTCTCTCGAATGAGTAGGCCATCATTATTGAGGTATTTCGGACTCGAACTATTGTGTAACATCTTAACGCAGAATATTGATCCGTGCCCAATTAAGCAACCACTGTCTCCCGTTACGGCAACGCCGGTTTCCTTGCTGCAGGAAATGAGGGAAGAGTTAATTTTGTTTGCAGTATTTATTTGTCATTCATGCTCGCACGCGAACTTCAATTTGAGAATAGTAGACCTAGTTGTCCGTGTTGAATGTCTTATGTAGCATGCAAGGAATTTTTTAATATAATTTTTTAAATTATATTACTTTAAGTATCTTTCATATTCGATCTAATACGCTCTTGAACATCGGTTTATTTATGAGTTTGGTACCCTCAAACCTTTTGAACTGAATTCCGACCACTCATTTATTTAGTTCTCGGTTGGTGTGGTCCTCGTTTCATTAATTTTGTTCCGTAATTTACGTCATCTCTTTGTTTGTCTGGTTTTCACATGTATTTTCTGTTCCTATCATTCCGACTATTTCCACATTCAGCTGGGACTCGTTAGCTGTGTCGTTCCTGCTCTTATTTTTTTAATGTAAATGTCTGATAAAAGCCTTTTGTTCGAAACGTCGATTATATTCTATGTAATTTGTATGACTATGTCTTGTACCCTGTCATTTGTATTTTGTTTTTCTTTCGCACCCGACACCCATGTCTGTTAGCCATCGTCCAGTAAAATTACATTACCTGTGTTCAACGTAAGTACTATTTTCACATTAGTACTTGTGACACAATCATCGTGGTTGCCGTATCTATATCATTGGAACACTTTTTTGTGTGGTAATTTTTGACCCCCGTCCCTCATTGTCAACAGTTTGTCAAGAATTCAGGGATTATGTCAAAAATTTCAGCACTCCCGACACATTAAAAAAAAAAAGCTGCAAATTGGCGAGACAGACCTGTGGATTGAGCCCAGAGTGATACACACATTTTTCATGCCTGTCAATGTCAACTCTCCCAAGAAGAGAGGGAGAAAATATGGTCTACTGAAACAGTACTACCTTCAGAACTGAGAGGTTCCATGGATGACCTGAAGTGAATCACACAATTCATTGAAGCTATTAGCGATGTAACCTGATATCTGACTGAAGAAAGATGAAGAAGAACCTCCTAAAAAGTTTTTTATTTTGAAAATTCTGGGAAAAACCCATTAATTAATTTAAAAAAAAAATTAATTATGTTTTCAAATTCACACGCTTTCATTTGTGTATTTAAAAAACCGTTGTGTTAACGTCAACTTTTCTCAACACTGTCAAACTTTCGAATTTTTCTGTGATTATATTAGGTGTATAATGATCCCGTGCCCTGTCGTCCTTAAGTTTGTGTATTTTAATTGTTGGTTTTTTATCTTTGTTGTTGTCTTCTTTCTCAAATATAAACCAGTATTGGAACACATCAAAATACAACAGATCAAATGGTTTTCAATCACTTCCAGACTACCAACAAATAACATGCCACAAATGGCCATACCACATAGACATCACGGCTATAAAGACAGAGGCAGACCATGTAAAAGATGGATCAAAGAAGCCACTGGAACAAGCTTACAAACAGCACACAAGAAGGTCATCTCCAGAGAACTATTATATCCATACAAGGGTCACAGCTAATAGATAGATAGACAGACATATACAATAGATTAGATAGGATAGATAGATAGTCAAACTTTTTCAGTCTTCCCCTCCCTAATTGTTGAAATATTTTATGGACAACGCCCTAGTGACCTTACTGTTATATTCCTTCATGCAAAATATAAGCTACAAGAACGTATCCCATATATCCAGGGAATCTTCAACATACACCTGGGACAGTACACACAATTTTAGATTTCTCTCAACTTTTTGTGTGTGCTGTACTAACAGTGAGTAGAGGACACTTTAAAAAAGGGGGGGGTGGGGGGGGGGTTGTGCCGCTGCCTGGATCCAGCTTGGTCTCAGTCTGAAATTAAAACTGAAGGCCCACCGTGAGAACATGCGAACTTCATTCCTCTGTGCATTAGATTCATTCACTGCCTATAAGCAACTATCTAATGTAGCTTAGGGACACCCGTACACACGAAACGACAAGATACTGATCCAAATGCAGTTACTACGTTACCGCGCCCTTTTCAAGCGTAAGAAATCACCCACTCACTGTCTCTTGTAATATATATATATATATATATATATATACAAACTTCTAGTCACTGGTGCTCCTAAATTTGTATATAGACTCAAACTTAGACTAGGGGCTCACGACGTCGGTGAACAATACCTCGCCTCAGAGGGGAAACGAGGCCGGGCCCAACTCTTATGTCGAGTTCTTTCTAAACCGTAACTAGACTCGCGGAGGAGAAAAGGTTCAAGACCCGATGGGCAGAGGCACAATATGTATAATTAAATAAGACAAGTTCACTGGCTGCGAAACACCTTGTGCAAGATAGAAAGGGACGGTCAAACTGTCTCGGCGTAGGGTCAATACATATTAGCTGCCTGGCGACAGATGGCTGTCACAGGCTAGGGTAGCCCACACAAAATATCAAGACATGTCGAAATCGGCTGTGCCGGACCTACAAGACCATAACGGCGGCACAATTTAACTACGCTTCCGGCAGAAATCGCACGAATCTTCGTGTTAGATTATTATGGAGCGAACGCAAAGAAAAAAATATATAACACTATTTCTTTTCAGAGTGATCTAGCTGTTTGTTTTGTCAGTCTGCCCAAGGCAATGTACAATAATGACATTTGTGCCTGTTTACCAAAACACTGTGACTGCAGTGTATATGGATTTTATACCTTCTCACACAGTGTAGAAGCTATAATGGATTTGCAGTAACACAAGGGTTAGGGAGCACTTTACGCTGCTATCGTTGCTAATAATGGTTCATTCCACACTGCACGATTGCCTGCTTATAGTACTGCATTCTCTTATACTCTAGACGTGCCCTGAGGCTCACGAGAATAGAGCCTGGAAATACACTTTCCTGTTAACTTTTGGGTGCATTTCGCTCGTGATAAAACAATGCATAAGTCTTATATCGTATGAATGCGGTCGTGATAAACAATGCATAAGTCTTATATCGTATAAATGCGGTCGTGATAAAAGCAATGCGTACGACTTAGAACAGGTTTCCCAAAGTGTGGCCCACGCCTACAGTGGGCAATTTTATTGTTATGGGGGGAGGGGGGCATTACGAACATGTTGTAATTTGACTTCATTTAGGGAATAATTCAATTTTTTAATATTAAAAAAATATTTACATTACATAGGGGGCATCATAATTTTAGAAAGACTTGGTTGGGGCATGGTTAAAAGTACGGTTGGGAGAAACTGCCTTAGATTGTATCATTTTTGGATCCTTTCCAGACACAAAGGGTATACTGTGCTAGTACAGCGAGCACATTGTTTATTGACAAAATCAGATTCATGACTTTCGAGTTGGCCTCGCTCCTCTTTACCATCAACCCCTTCCCGTTACTAGAACCAACTAGAGGAGGATGCGATTTTCTCCTACTGTGAAAGATCGTTATGTATTTATTTAAGAGCGGTTGAACCTTGTTATAACCCTTAGTTATGTACCAGTTTAGTTACAAGTTGTTATGAATAGAGATAACATAAACGTTGCTAGAGTTCACGTGGTGCAGTAGATAGTGCGCTGAGTCATATATCTCTAGATGTGATACGTCACGGCGATAGTTGGTTGTAAAAATAAAATTTATGGAGATTTCCTTACAGTATCTACATTTTCTAGCTTCGTCGTTCCTTCTCAAGCTTCAGCAGAATGTAGTCCAGAGAACATCATGAGTTATGTCATGGTTTACAGCTTAACTGCGATATTTGCACCTTTCGGCATGACACATCCAATTTCAGCATGATTATGAGTAACTGACTGTCTATTGGATGAGACAGCCACCTCACCCCCACCCCCGAACCCGTTGTTTTTTTTTGCTTCTATTTTGAGTCATAACAACATCAATACTCCCTCTAATGTGCAAGCGTGAGTGAGCGACCTACACGTAATTAGAATATACCTCTCACGAAATGAAGGAGGTTGGCTATCGCGTCAAAGGAGGTGATACAATTGAAAAATATATAGTTGAGCTGCTACAAAACAACAAAACTAACATTCATTAGAGCTTGCATATTCCCAGTGGTAATATATGGGTGTGAATCCTGGACAATCACCAACAAAGTGAGGCATAAAATAGCAGCATTTGAAACAAAATGTTACATAACAATCCTCAGAATACCATGGACCAAAAAGATCACCAATGTAGCCATCCTGAGAGAAATGAATGTAACAAAAAATAGCTAAATAGCATGATTCTTTCCAGAATTCTTCAATATTTAGGCCATATTAAACGCCATGAAAGCCGAGAGAAGACCATACTGGAGGGGATGATGCCAGTGAGATGAACAAGAGGCAGACTCAAAAGAAGATGAACATGACAGTAACATAAGCAGGAAGACTAGCTCAAGATCGACAGAAGTTTCGAAAGGTTGTGATGACTGCTACAACCTGTTCAGGATACCTACTTGATGACGACAGATAGGAAGACTGTCACAGGCTAGGGTAGGTCACGTCCGTACCTGATGATGCAACATTCTCGCACATAAAGAACGGGAAAATCATTTCTTCTTATTAGTAGAATATCAAGGCCAGCACATTCAGCCATTAGGGGCTGGAAACTAAGACTGGTCGGGCTGTGGCACTCGAACAGGACCACAGTCCTGTCCAAGTAAGCAGGGTACTGTAAACGGAGGCAGCCAGCCAAAAAAGTGCACAATAATCAGGATGCCACGTACAAAACACAATGGGAACATGTTTATATCCAATAAACAGATATAGACATGTTTCAAGTGAAGAAAAGAAGAAGAAAGTAGAAACCTTAACATTGGCATATTCACCGCGCAGACATCTAACATTGGCATATTCACCGCTCAGACATCTAACATTGGCATATTCACCGCTCAGACATCTAACATTGGCATATTCACCGCTCAGACATCTTCAGGACATCTTAACATTGACACATTCACCGCTCAGACATCTTCAGGACATCTTAACATTGACATATTCACCGCTCAGACATCTTCAGGACATCTTAACATTGGCATATTCACCGCTCAGACATCTTCAGGACATCTTAACATTGGCATATTCACCGCTCAGACATCTTCAGGACATCTTAACATTGGCATATTCACCGCTCAGACATCTTCAGGACATCTCATGTGAGAAAAAATTTCGTATGTGATGTTTAACAACACAGGGACGCATTTTCTAGATATACTTGGGGATATTGTCTCCAAATGTTATAACCAGCTTGACAAGCTTGACAACAAATAAGAACTAGTATAAAGCGCACATTAATAATGATAACAATTGAAGCATATCCTGTATAGGGCGTTGTTATTCAACTATTGTTTGGACTCTAAATAATAAACTAATGGTAGATGTAAAACATACGTTAAAAGGAAAATAGAATGGCTAAAAGCACTTTCAATTAATTGACATGACAAAGAAAATATTGACATCTAAGCAAATCACAAAATAAAAATGAGAATTATAAAACGCTTTATCTATTCTACATTAATATATGGCTGAGAAACGTGGACAATGAACAAACATCTAAAGATAGAATTGATGTCATTGAGATATAGTCATTGAGATATAGTCATTGAGATGATGTCAATGGGATAACGTCATGGAAAGAGAAGACGAACAAAGTAGTTCTAAAACACTTTGTATGAAAAAAAGAGATCGTTAAAGGAAATACAAATCAAACAAATAAAGTATTTGTTCAACATTACATTGTTGAAGACCTTCATTGAGAGTTGAGTTGAGAGGAGGCGTGCAACAGGTAGGCAAATATACAAGTGGAAGGGTAATATTGCAAGATGGATATTACAGTCTAGCAGAGTGCAGCACCAAAGCAAAAAAGAGGATGTTGGAGGTCGGTTGAAGCCAACCTTCGTTGAGGAGGCGGCACTTGTAGTACACCAGTTGTAGTAATAGTGAGAACACCATCAGTAGTAATGAAATTGTGGAAGCATCAATGGCAGTAATGAAGTTGTAAAAGTATCAATAATAGTAATGAAGTTGTAAAAGTATCAATAATAGTAATGAAGTTGTAAAAGTATCAATAATAGTAATGAAGTTGTAAAAGTATCACTAATAGTAATGAAGTTGTGAAAGTATCAATAATAGTAATGAAGTTGTGAAAGTATCAATAATAATAATGAAGTTGTGAAAGTATCAATAATAATAATGAAGTTGTGAAAGTATCAATAATAGTAATGAAGTTGTGAAAGTATCAATAATAATAATGAAGTTGTGAAAGTATCAATAATAATAATGAAGTTGTGAAAGTATCAATAATAGTAATGAAGTTGTGAAAGTATCAATAATAGTAATGAAGTTGTGAAAGTATCAATAATAGTAATGAAGTTGTGAAAGTATCAATAATAGTAATGAAGTTGTGAAAGTATCAATAGTAGTAATGAAGTTGTGAAAGTATCAATAATAATAATGAAGTTGTGAAAGTATCAATAGTAGTAATGAAGTTGTGAAAGTATCAATAATAGTAATGAAGTTGTGAAAGTATCAATAGTAGTAATGAAGTTGTGAAAGTATCAATAGTAGTAATGAAGTTGTGAAAGTATCAATAGTAGTAATGAAGTTGTGAAAGTATCAATAGTAGTAATGAAGTTGTGAAAGTATCAATAGTAGTAATGAAGTTGTGAAAGTATCAATAGTAGTAATGAAGTTGTGAAAGTATCAATAGTAGTAATGAAGTTGTGAAAGTATCAATAATAGTAATGAAGTTGTGAAAGTATCAATAGTAGTAATGAAGTTGTGAAAGTATCAATAATAGTAATGAAGTTGTGAAAGTATCAATAGTAGTAATGAAGTTGTGAAAGTATCAATAGTAGTAATGAAGTTGTGAAAGTATCAATAATAGTAATGAAGTTGTGAAAGTATCAATAATAGTAATGAAGTTGTGAAAGTATCAATAATAATAATGAAGTTGTGAAAGTATCAATAATAGTAATGAAGTTGTGAAAGTATCAATAATAATAATGAAGTTGTGAAAGTATCAATAGTAGTAATGAAGTTGTGAAAGTATCAATAGTAGTAATGAAGTTGTGAAAGTATCAATAGTAGTAATGAAGTTGTGAAAGTATCAATAATAGTAATGAAGTTGTGAAAGTATCAATAGTAGTATCCCACCTTGTACAAAGTCTTTCTTATACTTCTTCCTCGTTTTCCAGCTAAGTTCGACAACGGAATGGATGCCATCAATGAACTGTACTCGTACTATGGTCACCAGCCCCGAGACATGGCAGTAGAGCTTGTTTCTTGTGGCGCGGCACAGTGGGAAATTCTGAAAATATATTGTTTTCATGAGATTGTCCGCCAGGGCACGGGTACATTTCGATGTCGCCAACTTCAAACCTTCTGTATATGCGTTGTTCCAGAAATGATGTCCGTCATCAAAAGCTCATGGAACTGAACTCAACTCACCCACGTAGTCACAAAGACTATGTTAAAAACTATCACAGGATCAGAAGGAAGGAAGAATCATGGTTAGTTTGAGAAGATTCTACAACAGACTTGTGTAAAAACTATCACAGGATCGGAAGGAAGGAAGAATCATGGTTAGTTTGAGAAGATTCTACAACAGACTTGTGTAAAAACTATCACAGGATCGGAAGGAAGGATCATGGTTAGTTTGAGAACATTCTACAACAGACTTGTATAAAGAATACCGGAGTTCTGTTGCTCATGGTAATAAATATTGCCACATCTTATTGCTATTCTCTTATTCTGACATATATTGATCATATTTGAAATTTGTGTACCGGCATTCATGTTTGCATACGATGAATCATGTTCTCAAAATCCATAAAGTCATAAGAAACAACAGACGCATGAAGGTTGTGCGACCTTTATCTGACCTGGACAATCGTACCACTGTCCCTCAGGAAAGTATTTTGTTGAACTTTATCTTGGACAGTTTGTATACAGCCAAATTGTGAAACAGATTCGTTATCAAACGCAATCCTGTTATAAAAACGAATTGTTCCATCATTCAAACGCCGCGGACATTCTATAATCTGTTTCTATAAATACCACAGCACAAAGCTCGTTCTTGTTTCAGACACGGCCGTGCTTTAGTGATCAATGGTATCTCTTAGATTTGACCTAGATAGCTCCGTCACCATAGTACTTTCACTCAGTTATTTTTTTCGTTTCTCTCTCTCTCTCTCTCTCGTCCTGCCACATTATATGTAGATGAAAATATAAACACCGTCGTGTGCCGTGCCGGTTGGCATACGCGAACGTTGATCTCAACATATAGGTAAGTAAATATATAAAAAAATATAAAATGATTAAATTTCAGTTTTACGTGGAACAATACACAATTGCACGTAAAACTACCATTTATCAATTGTTATTTTTGCGTCTACATGGAACAATACATAATTCAATGTAAAACTACCATTTAACAATTTTTATATGCGTCTATATGAGACAATGCATAATTGCGCATTGGTTGCTGATCCAGCGGTCCATGGAGTCATACCCTTTGACCCACCATTATATTGCTGGGAAGTATAATTCCATGTAAAACTACCATTTAGCAATTTATATATTTGTCTCTATATTTACTTACTTCATTGCTGCGCATTTTTACTGCAGTCATCTATTATCTGAACATATGTACAATTGTTATATTTTTGGGGGACAATTTTTAAATAAGATCGCTCTCTCTTTGCTGAAGGAAGCAAAGAATTGTGATCGTGTAAAAGGTGAGACTGGTGGATTAGGCATGTGGATGACTACACATCCCGTGGAGTGCGAAAGTGGTCCTTATTGTATACCGAAATCGGAGGATAGCTAGGACAGCCAATCCACCCCGAAACGTTACTTGCATCTTGCAGTAAGCTTGATAGTTTCAGTAATAGTCACGGTATGTTCGATTTCTTTTCGGGCTCCAAGCGGCTATTTAGTCTTCATTTTCTTCTTCTCGTTCTCAGTTTAACGTGTCTACCCAAGTGGCTATCTAATGTAAACTTTAACGAAAGTTAAACCTACAATCTCTATCTTGACCCGATCATCAGTAGAAGACCTGTCAACTAAAACATAAACATTACCTAGTTTCCGATTCCCGTGATATCTATTGGTCGGCTTTAGCTATTTATGGCATGCGACTCCAAGTATATAAATATTGACCAACAAAGTCACAAGAATAATCAAAAACATGGGTTCCAAATTAATTCTGGCGGAAGGCCTTATTACTGCCATGTTCTGTCTCACACACTTCTTAAAAATACGTTGATCAAGCATTTTGTAATTGAATCTCACTGGCGTTATTGGTTAAGCTGATTTCATTGTGCTGAAGACGTTGCATGCTCGTATCAGCTCATGATGTGACACTTGTTTACAATCTGACCCCCCCCCCTAAGATCCCTTGGGAATTATCACTTGAAGCTACGTATGTACGTGCTATGAGTGATACACTCAGCAGGCAAAATTAAGCTTCGTTAAGAAGAACGAAGTACATGTGAGGAAATCCGAGTATAATGAAATCAATCCTTTACTCGTTTTGAACTCTTTCTGAATTTAAATGTTTCTATTATTTACATTTTGATGTATTCAATTTGTAATAGGGTACGTGACAACTTCTCAGTATTCCGATATTGACTTCCTGTGTATGCATTATCAAAAATATTCTACCTTGCTGTTTTTACGATTTTCTGAAAATCATAACTAGTCTAATTTTGTATTTTTAACACGTTAAAATGACACTTTTAATGACTCATACGTGGTGGAAAAGTAACCTCGCATTCTTATTAGATACCCGTGCCTGTCCAATGTTAACACTCGCTTCAGCCTCCAACTTTAATTTCTTGCTAGTGAACATTTGAATGATGTATGAACCAGCTGAAATCAACTCACATGGGAGAAACATTTGTGTTGTTTAGATGAAGGGTTCTTAATCTGAGACCTGAAATGTATTCTCAGGGGGCCAACAATGTATGATTCTCAGGGGGAGGGGATGCATTCTCAGGGAGGTTCGTGGTACTTTCGCGGGGTGTCTGCAAGTGTGAAAGAAATTATATAAACGTCAACATTTATATTAACAAGATAATATGGAACACATAAAAGAGACACTGACCTTTGATAAGGAAACATCAACACTGTATAAGTGTTTTCATTAAAATTCTGTTCCTCATTCCATCAGCCATCTACGAGGGGTGAACAGAAATAGGTATACGTGCTACCAAAATATGTCAATAAAACAACATAGCAACGAGACACACGACGTTTCGACTAAAAACCTTTATATCAGGACAAACACGACAGCACGGACACCAAATTTTACATAGAGACACATATATTGTGTAGTGGTGATAAGAGGAAAAGGAAAAGAGGGAAGAGAAAAGCGATGATGAAGCAGAAGTACATAATTTTTAGAATGCCAAGGAAAAGGTATGGGAGGGGGGGGGGGGAGGACAGAAGTGAGAAGATGAAGAAAACAAATGGAAATAGTAAAAGAATTGATGGAGTGAAAATGTTTGAATGATGAAATTGGATGAGGTCAAATAAAATATAAATGTACTTAGCTGGTGATATGCTGAAGTCTGCATCAGATTATGCTACCGATTCTCTACTTACACTGGAGCTCCGTTCTTCGGCACCGTCTTTCTACGCTCTCCCGTCCACTCATCCTTTGTCTTTCTATATGTCTTTTAGTCATCTACACAGCGATACCTTCATACGAGGTGCTTTTCCGCTACGGTTCCCTCCGCTTCAGTAGCGCCCCCTTTCTTACCTCAGCATGTCCACCTCTTGTGACTTCTCTTCGTTATGTTTCGGGACCCATTCTGGTCCGCCACTTAGGATCCTTTCCTTACCTCTCTTCTTTCTCCCTCCTTCTCTCCATCCGTTTTCTCTCTGACATTTACCAATTATAAGCTTCTGATTCGAGTCACGCTGCTGCTTGTTTTATCGCGATACTTGCACCTTTATGCTCCATCTACCCAAATCCATTTCACTTGGTCAAATTCACCCAGGTCCGTAGATCAGGGAGAGATCTGTGATACTGTCACCTCTCCCTTAGCAAATCTGAACATGCCCTTTTAGTACTAGCAAACTTTACCAGCAGGGCGATAAAAATAAAACCCCCTTCTTTAACGATTTTCCCGAAAGTTGTCCCTAATTTAGGTCAAATACCCTCTCCGTTATCATATCCACGGTCTTGCTTTGACCATGCTCTTGTCTGGCTCCCCCCGCTCATGTCTTACGTATGATCAGTGTTTATGACATTGCACTGGACACTAGGGCTTTGTTTCCTACCACGACCTACTATCTGTGTCCAAGTTTAGTTACTTCTCGTTACAACTCCACATTCCTCATTCACTGCAGACCTCAGAATATCACCATCTAAGTACCTTTTTTAATTTTATTTAACTTCATTACAATTCCTCATTCTATCGTTTTCACTCCATCTATTCTTCTAATTTTTCCATTTGTTTCCCTCCTATCTTCTCATGACTGCCTCCCCCTCCCATACCTTTCTCTTGTCATGCTGAACTTCCTGTACTTCTCCCGTCTCATCCTCGATTATCCCTTCTCTCTTTTCCTTTTTTTCTTATCACCATCGTACCATATGCGTGTCTCTATGTAAAATTTGGCATCCGTGGTATCTTATTTGTCCTGATGAAGGCATTTTAATCGAAACGTCGTGTATCATTGTGTCTTGTTGCTAGGTTGTTTTATTGACTTATATTCTAGTAACCTGTATACCTATTTCTGTTCATTTTGATGTCTGCCTTGTATTTAATGGCCACCCATTTCCAGGACCTGACAACCGAACTTTTATCTCTTAATTATCTACGAATAAAATATATACCAGTAAAAGTATACGAGGTAGCTTCAGAAAGTTCCCGACATAGTCAACTTTTGAATGAGAGATGATGTTATGGAGATTACATGCTTTGAAGTTGGTAATGATCTTGACAAAAGGCATGTCAGACGTGACCTTCACATATACTCTGGAAGAGAAGATACAGCTGTTTGTGTGTTGTGTTTGTTGCATTTCGGAGTTGAAAATGTCCTTGATTTAACAACGTACAAATGTGAGATTCGGTGTTTTTCTGGAGAAGCCACACTCAGTGATAATAATATTGATTAATAAAGCATATAGAGATATATTCTGCGTGACAATGCGCCGACACATTGATCCCTACTGGTAAAAGCTGTATCCAGGAAATCACAATGTGATTACCTTGAATCAGCCTCCATATTCTCTCGATGTTGCACCGGTTGATTTTCTCTTGTTCCCTCTCCTGAAATCAGCACTGAAAGGATAGCGATTCAAGTTCGCAGATGACATTATCATCAATGCGACAATACAGCTGAAACAGTTATCCAGGAATATTCACAGTGGCTGTATGTACTCTGACAAACGTGTGTAGATGCCGAAGGGAACTTTGAAGGAAATGTAGTGTAGATAATATTATTGTTACTTATTTGGATGTAACGCACTAATTCTGATAAGCTTAGTGTGACAGCCAGCTGTTAGTTGCATATTCTTCTAGTCTTTCCAGTAAGGACGCACTACATCTCTCCTCTGAACACTAATTTCTAACATTCTCTGAACTTGCACATTTTCTCTTTCAGAATTCTCTTCATTTTGTAGTGTATCCACGACTGACCTAATTATCTCAGCTCTTGTCTCTTCTCATCACATTGCCATCCATTATAGCTGTACCTACCAATGTGTCAACACTGTCGTTGTCTCTGACGAGCACATGACGTGAAGGGTATATGCATGTGATACTTTGAGCGTTTTTGGAGAAGAGCTTCCCACTTCTTTCTTATGCATGTTTGTATCTTGCGAAGCATACCATGGGAGTCTGTTAGAATCACCGTGGGTGTTGGTGGTTGGGTCATCAGCCTAGTGATCTCTCTCTCTCTCTCTCTCTCTCTCTCTCTCTCTCTAAGAGTGGCAGAAGCAAGTAAGAATATTGCCGAAGTTAATTAGGAAAACTTGTACACAATTAAAGAAAAACTATTTATGTAGCTAATTAATTCCTGATTAGCTTTGAACAGATAGAATTGGAGAGATCTGCCCTATGCGCTAACTTCAGCGAAAAAGGAAAATGAATGAATTAATTAATTCCTCAGCTTCTTCATATGTGAAATATTTTGAGGGTCAGCAGTAGAAAAAAATATAATTATACCTTTATGAGAAAGAAATAATTTATTTAGGGGACCCTACAAGAAAAATATAATTATACATTTATGAGAAATAATTTCTTTAGGGGACCCTACAAGAAAAATATAATTATACATTTATGAGAAATAATTTCTTTAGGGGACCCTACAAGAAAAATATATTTTAGGAGTTCTGAGACGAAAATATTTTTATAGAGGGTCAGCAGAAGAAACATATATGTATTGGGGATCCATAAAACAATCTATCTTTAAACCCGTAACCTGTCAGGGTCGTAGGGGGTACCACTTTGAATACTTCAGCATACAGAGCCATCATATTACAATTCAAAACAATATAAATAATTTGTAGCAACGAAAAAGTAAGAATCATTGTCTTAGATAAATGTAATGAAGTACATCATTGAGATATTTGTTGTTGTTGTACAAGTTTTCTCATGGGTGTGTGTGCAATAACCATTAGAAGATTATAGTTGAAGAAACGCTTTTGAATATCGAAAACAAAGACTTAGAAAATTTCATTGAAGTCACATTGCATGCTGTCGTGGCTTCTGTGTTTGGGAGCAGTGCCAACTCATCAAATTGCTTTCGTGTTTGCCGTACATACCTGTTCCAGGTGCAGGCGCTCGGTGAGAGAAACCGACTACCTGATGTCAAGACATGTCTTTAAAAGTTAGGGTAGTAGTGTTCTTGAGAATGATAAAAAAAATATAATTTAAATTCAACCAATATTCCTCCAGCTTTGCAAACATGGCATCATGTAGCTTGCAATTGGATATTTTCAGGTTTAACAATATTTGTTTTACCGAAAAGTTCTTAGTATTGTGTAACACTTGATATATTTATGTTTTAGTGGTAGCAACTGTCGCAGATGTTACTGATCTCATTGTTGAAGTGAAGTTGTTGTTCAACTGTCACGACACATTTGCAGTCACCGTAAAATTAGCTAAGCATGCGTGATGAAGCGACGAGACTGGGATAATACTCGTGTTCACCAGAACTTGTTTTCAAGTCTATTTCCTGTATTTTCGTCTTAAATGACATTACTCAACGGGTTACTCAACGGGAGACTACACGTGGCAATGAACAGTACTACAGGCCCTGTAACTGAATTAATATGGACCCGTTCGTTGCGTTTTTATTATTCTTTTACAGATTTTCATATGTCGCTATTTACATACTTAGAGTCGTATGCCAAAAATAGCCAAAATCAACCAATAGATTTCACGCAAATCGAAACTGTTAATGTTTACGCTTTAGTTGACAGATCTCATATACTTACTTGGTCACAGACTACATTTCACAGGCCAGAGTGCTAATCGCAAACCCACTTTACGTCACTGCATAAGGCCAATCTGTCAATGTCTGTGCTGTTCATTGGCTGGCAAAACAAAAGTATAATATTACCAATGAAAAGCATGGTTATAGTAGGAGATCGATATTAGGTAATAACTGAAGCAAACCTGTAATCAAACAGACGAAACTTGAAGTACTGTAATTAAGTTGTGTCAATCACTAGTAACACATTATAACAAACACAAGGGATAAATGTTCCAATGTTGCGTAACAGCCTTAAACAGGAAGTAGGTGGCTGGAGTAAATACCTGATAAACCAAATATCAAGATAAACAATAGGTAGATGTGTTACCTAACAACATAACAACGAGATACAGAGACAGACGACGTTTCCACTAAAAAGCCTTCATCAGGACAAACAAAATACCACAAAACAACGGAAACATTACATGGAGACAAAAATGGTTATGGTAGGGAGGAGAAGAGGACAATTGGAGAATAGATAATGGAGGATGCACAGATGGAGCAGCATGACAGGGAAGAAAAGGGTATAGGGAGAAGAAAGTGGTGATTAAGGAGGAGAAAGTGCACAGAAACGAGTGGAAAATGGATAAGATATAATAGCAAGTCAAATGAGATAAACCAAAATAAGTACTTACCTCAAAAGTGGCAACAGGCAATGAGTAATACCGACATACGATCATAATATATGGGAAGAGCAAAAGAAGATTATGGGAGAGAGAAAGATAAAGAGGCCAATGCGGCAAGAACAAATGAGGAAGAGAGATAATGGAAATAAAGAGCAGAGGAGAGAGACGGTGAGAAGAAAATACAGTTCTTCCCTGTCATGCTTCTCCATCTGTGCTTCCTCCATTATCTATTCGCTATTGTCCTCTTCTCCTCCCTACCATAACCATTTTTGTCTCCATGTAATGTGTCCCGTTTTGTGTGGTCTTTTGTTTGTCCTGATGAAGGCTTTTTAGTCGAAACGTCGCCTGTCTCTGTATCTTGTTGTTAGGTTGTTTTATGTTATATTTTGGTAACACATCTATCTATTGTTGTTTATCGTGATATCATCATCATCAGGTGCCATGCCGGGTGGCGTAGGCGGTCATGGCTCGCCACAGCTCTCTATCCACAGTATTATGTATCAAAGTCGTTTATCTTGATATAACAAACACAAATCCACATCTCGACCAAAAGGCCGTTATCTTGCTAATAACTGGTAACACATACGGAAGTTTTTACCAAAAGGCCTTTTATACGTCGATTTGTATGTTTTATGTGTGTCACTACTAGTAATTAGCAAAACTAAGGTGTTCTAATTTTCGCGTAGTAAAGTAACCCATAGCATTTATTAATGCCGTAGGGGTGTGAGATGTTAGCAATTTCAGAGGCTCTGCAAATGAGGGCGGTAGCCATCTCCTCTCCCTCGCAGTCTTTACTTCCCGGATTAATCCGGTACCCATTTAAGGCTGGGTCGAACAGGGAGCCGTTACGATCTGAAAAACATTTCCGCCTCAACTAGGGAATGAACCCAGGATCACTCATGCGAAGCCAGTGCGTTAACTACTGCGCTACGCGGCTCCCACAATTTTTGCATGGTAATGGTCGAATACACCACCAATCTCTTGCATGGATACCAACAGGCAGAAGAGTCAGGGGTAGACCAAAGGAAATACTAAGAAAAACAATAGAGAAATTAAAACAATCAATATTCATACTATTCAAGAACTGCACAGAATAGCTTTGAACAGACATAATTGGAGAGATCTGACCTCTGCCCTATGCGCTAACTTCAGCACTAAAGGAAAATGAATGAATAGTCGAAGTGACCTCTCTCTGACGCTGCACCCAGGCCTGCTATAACAAAGATCAGTAAATTGACATAACTGAATGACAGAAAGAAAATAATTGATTATGTTGTTAATGTAAAATACATTCAGATGATAAATGTGTATGAGAATGGTCTCCGAAATTGCAGTTCACCCATCTTTTAAAAATGCTTCTACGTGCATCTTTTTGACTACATGTACAATAATATATATATATGAACATTTTCTGAGCAGGCAGATCTCGATTATTGACGTTGAATGATGGCTTGGCGTTGTTGCCATGGTGCTGCTGTTAAAAACATTTTCATGTTGTATATCTCTGGTATTTACTAGTATAATCGAGAGAGGCTGAATTCACTCTCAGGATTAAACATATTACATTAAACCCAGCTAAAATGGGGCTGAGTTATAGAATATTGATCATATTATCCATACGGTGGTTCAGAAATAAAGTCTGTGACATATGGCCGACAGAATTTAGGTTCTCTCTAGTGTTTATTCCTATTCAGACCTGCAAACAATTGTTGCAGTCTTTGGTGTGCAATGGTGTGCACATTTTCATGCTGTTCTTCGTTCTCATTCTTGAAAATTAGCAGGATGTCATCTGGAGCGTTGTGTCAAGGTGTTATAGCTTTTTTGCGATATCTGCGCCGGACACATCCGACTTAGCATGGCTTGAATTTCACAAAGTATCTTCCCGGACACACACACAAATGAATCATTCATATGCGTATTACTTAAAAAATATATTCAAATAAAACCCCTAGTGTTATCGATGTCATCTTGAAGTCATCGTCCTGTAGGTTTTTTCTTAAGTTGCAATATGGCGACTGAGAATGGAACACTGCCGTCTAAAATCATACTTAAAACGGCATCAGTATCAAAGATTGCGGTCTGCATCTGCGGAGCAGAAATACCGACACCAAAACAAATATTGAGGATTGTCCCATTTTCGCTTTTCACAGAACGACAGTCTAGCCCACATGAGATTCTCTGCAAAATAAATTGTGGGGAACCCTAGATGACATGAAACAAACCTCTCTATACATGACCAATATCAGATTGGATGTTTAGCAATTGATAGCAGAAGTGTAGGAAGCAATTGGTTGGAGATAGTAAATTTCCTTTTCCAGCGCCTTTGAGAGGTATTGGGAAATATGGAGTTTATCATCATCATTGGGTGTCCTAGCCTGAACATGATGTAGCAGTCATCACAACCTTTCAAAACCTCTGTCGATCTTAAACTAGTCTTCCTGCTTCTGTTACTGTCCTGTTCGGTCCGTATTTTTCATTGACCAGTGTCTTACCTAACACTAAGAAACACCACAAAACTCAGGTTGTTTAACTCCATTATCCCTATTCTATCATATGGATGCGACAGTTGGAAAGCCACAAAAGCCACAGATAAGAGACTAGACTCATTTGAAAACAAATGCCTACGTACCATTCTGAATGTTAAGTGGAGTGACTTTAAATCTAACACTACTATAAGAGAGGAAAGCAAACAAGCCTATATATATTCCTTCATTAGACAAAGGCGCTGGACTTACATCGGCCATGTTCTCAGAATGAACAGCCTAAGAATTCCCCATCAGTCACTATATTGGGTGCCACCCAGAGTAAAAAGAAGAGGGAGACCTAGAGAAACTCTACGAAGAACCATTAATAGAGAAGGCATGTCAATGAACCTAAACAACACGCAACAATTGAAAGACCCGGCAACACAAAGACAGAAATGAAAAGCTATGGTTTCGGCCCTATGCGCCGCCTATGGCCCCGGAGGAACATAACAGAACATAAAAGTGTCTTACCTACGAATGTTGTACTTAACATCACACCAGCCGTCTTTACTTTTCTATAGCACGTTTCACCATCTTTGCCGTCACACAAAAGTAATTATCTGTTTAACCGTCTAACGTATTAAGGCATAATGGCTTTTTTTTCTGTGCATACGATGTTATATTTGGTTATACCCAATAAATATATACTTTATATTTATGCATCATGTCCAATTTTTATGAACGAATTAAATCTTTTGATGTTTGTCGGCATACTAATTATTGTGTATCGAGAAAAGAAATGTTACCACTTCAGACATTACACTTGATATAACCTTTAAGCATCGTCTAGCTTGTGTTCAAGAGTATAAAATAGTAAAATTTCACGCTAAATCATTGCCAAGTGTATGATAAACCAATCATATGTAAATGACGTTATAATTCACTGTAAACAACTTAAAAATGTGTGCGAGATGTGCATTGACAAGTAGATTTTTTATGTAAATCGCAAATAAGCAAAAATTGAAACTAATGGCTGCATGTTAATGAAACATTTAATTCATAGGGTCTATCATCATCAGGTGACACATTCTTTCGAGAACGTAGTCTTCCTTCTGGATCACTTGAATTCTCCGCGGCCTTGAGCAAGTTGTCCTGCTTCTTTTAGTGACATGCGCAGGACTTCTTGAATGTCTTTTGTCCAGCAGCGTCTTGGGCGGCCTTTGCTCCCGTTGCCTTCTTCTTAATGTGACCAAAAAAAACCCTAGCTTTATCTTTAATATAGTGTTCAGAAACCAGCCTTCTTTGACGTTAATTATTATTCACCACACCCATAGAAAATTTCTTGGCACTATAATCCTGTAGTTTACCGTTGCTTTCAGGATGAACATCCAATTTCAACGGACAGAGAAAAACACATACATTCTCACTCGCAATTTTGACCGGAAATCAAAGTGAAGGGTCTATACAATTTAAAATTCACATGCACAATTTCAAATTCATATACACAATTTTAAATTCACATCAATCAATAAACCCGTAACCCTTCAGGGTCGTAGGGGTACCACATTGGATGCATCAGCACACAGAGTCCTCCAGCGAATTCTATCCACAGCAATGCGGATGAGTGTAACAATATCTTGCCCTGTCCATTCCTGGATGTTGTCTGTCCATGCCTTTATATGTCCTCTTCTGCTTCTTCCACCCTCGACAATCCCCTGCAGTATTGTTTTTGACAAGGAATCGTGCCTGCATACATGTCCGAACCATGCTAGTTTTCGTCGTTTCACTATTGAAAGCAATGGCTCCTGAACACCTGCACACATCTCTACTTTATTTCTTACGTACACAATGGTCTTATGTTCCCTATAGGAAATTCGTAGATTTCGTCTGTATCATTTGAACTCGAAAGCCTGTAATCTTCTCTCCATGTCCGCAGTGAGTGTCCAACTCTCACAACCATACAACACAACAGAAAGCACTAGCGACTTATACAGTTTGATTTTCACTCCAACACTGATGTTGCTTTTCCAAATCACAGTTAGCCTTGACAAGGACGCTAAACCCATCTCCAGCCTTACCTTTAGTTCTGCTTTGCATTTACCATCGCTGCATATACTGGATCCTAGGTATTTGAAGGTATTCACCTCCTCAAGTTTATGTCCATTCATCACGATATTAGTCTGGTTTTCTGTGTCTCTGATGTTTACCAAGATTTTGCTCTTATCTGTATTGATTTCCATTCCGTACTTGCAGATAACTTTTTCCAACTTTGCTGTTAATTCTTGCAATGATTGTTCTGACCCGAAATTCACATACACAATTTCAATTATATGCGTTATATCTCGTATTTGCTGAGATATGTCTTTTTGAAGTTGGGCAAACCTAAGGAAACGTGCTATAGGAAACCTGGTATCTGTCTCCATGACGTAGACGTTGGTGATTTCCAATAATTTCCAATAATTTCCAATAATTTCCAATAATTTCCAATAATTTCCAATTAAACTCCGTTGGAGATATTCCAGGGATTGTATCCGAAAACTTTTCCATAGATATATTAGAGGTAACGGCTACCCGTTGGAACTAGCCTTGCTCTGGACATTTTCCGATATACGGTTCATTGTACACAGCTGAAATATCAGTTAATAAATTCCAATGTGTTCCCATGCCCTTTTCTTTTATACTAAATAATTCAAGCGCGTCTGTTGCAGGGGCATGAAGGGGTGCACAAATGAGCAACATTGTAGTTTTCTATGATTATCTTAAGAAGCAATTAATAAAGTTTGGGGGGGGGGGGTGATGTTGGCTGCCTAGATCAAAGTGACTAAAAACCATGGTAGAGTTTGTGAAATTCGGAGATATCGCAACCATGTTGTAAACCACAACAACGAAATCTGATCTCAGGACAACATCCTAACAATCAGAACTTTGAGACTGCTCGCAAAATAATAACAGTAATGTATTTTCATATTTAGGGTTATAACTATATATTGAATATTGACACATTTCCTCTGTAGAATAATGTCGCTGATTCACCATGCTATTTAGATGTTTGGATTAAATAAACCAAACTAAAACTAAACAATATCTGTTCCAGGCAAATACAACTAATGGGAATATGAATGGAAATAGGAAAATTAAAGTGTTACTATCAGTAAAAACGCCGTTCTAACAACGAGATACAATGACATACGACGTTTCGACTAAAATTCTTCATCAGAATGGAAAAAAAAACAATGAACTAATAGCGGCGAAACTATCTCAAATTACAGCTAAATAAATCCCGCATTTAATGCTCACATCTATGTAGATGTAGACACTGCTCTCAACATAAAGAAACAGTCGAAAACTTCTTTTATTGACTGTCTGTCCCTCTCAACTGATAGGAAAAAAAACCCTTTACAGACACCATTAATAGCCACTGTGTGAATCGCAAAGTGCATTTCAGAAGTTCTGTAATTTTTTAGAATGGAACTGTGCTATCAAGAGTATAGATGACATCGTGCTGCCAAGAGTATAAATGACATCGTGCTGCCAAGAGTATTAATGGTATTGTAATGCCAAGAGTATAAATGGTATTGTAATGTCAAGAGTATAAATGGTATTGTAATGTCAAGAGTATAAATGGTATTGTAATGCCAAGAGTATAAATGGTATTGTAATGTCAAGAGTATAAATGGTATTGTAATGTCAAGAGTATAAATGGTATTGTAATGTCAAGAGTATAAATGGTATTGTAATGCCAAGAGTATAAATGGTATTGTAATGTCAAGAGTATAAATGGTATTGTAATGTCAAGAGTATAAATGGTATTGTAATGTCAAGAGTATAAATGGTATTGTAATGTCAAGAGTATAAATGGTATTGTAATGTCAAGAGTATAAATGGTATTGTAATGTCAAGAGTATAAATGGTATTGTAATGTCAAGAGTATAAATGGTATTGTAATGCCAAGAGTATAAATGGTATTGTAATGTCAAGAGTATAAATGGTATTGTAATGTCAAGAGTATAAATGGTATTGTAATGTCAAGAGTATAAATGGTATTGTAATGTCAAGAGTATAAATGGTATAGTAATGTTAAGAGTATAAATGGTATTGTAATGTCAAGAGTATAAATGGTATTGTAATGTCAAGAGTATAAATGGTATTGTAATGTCAAGAGTATAAATGGTATTGTAATGTCAAGAGTATAAATGGTATTGTAATGTCAAGAGTATAAATGGTATTGTAATGTCAAGAGTATAAATGGTATTGTAATGTCAAGAGTATAAATGGTATTGTAATGTCAAGAGTATAAATGGTATTGTAATGTCAAGAGTATAAATGGTATTGTAATGCCAAGAGTATAAATGGTATTGTAATGTCAAGAGTATAAATGGTATTGTAATGTCAAGAGTATAAATGGTATTGTAATGTCAAGAGTATAAATGGTATTGTAATGTCAAGAGTATAAATGGTATAGTAATGTTAAGAGTATAAATGGTATTGTAATGTCAAGAGTATAAATGGTATTGTAATGTCAAGAGTATAAATGGTATTGTAATGTCAAGAGTATAAATGGTATTGTAATGTCAAGAGTATAAATGGTATTGTAATGTCAAGAGTATAAATGGTATTGTAATGTCAAGAGTATAAATGGTATTGTAATGTCAAGAGTATAAATGGTATTGTAATGTCAAGAGTATAAATGGTATTGTAATGTCAAGAGTATAAATGGTATTGTAATGTCAAGAGTATAACTGGTATTGTAATGTCAAGAGTATAACTGGTATTGTAATCTCAAGAGTATAAATGGTATTGTAATGCCAAGAGTATAAATGAAATTGTGCTGTCGAGAGTGTAAATGACATTGTGCTGTCGATAGTATAAATTGCATTATGCTAACAAGAGTATAAATAACATCGTGCGGTCAAGCGTATAAATGACATTATGCTGTCAAGAGTATAAATGGAATTATGCTGTCAAGAGTATAAATAGATTTGTGTTGTCAAGAGTATAAATGGCATGCTGTCAAGAGTATAAATGGCTTTGTGCTGTGAAGAGTATAAATGGCATTGTGCTGTCAAGAGAATATACACTCAGCAACAATTGGATTTCAAAAACGCCGCTTATTTGTTTATGAAAATTCACGAAACCATAGCCAAATTTGACTACAAATGAATCTGGCGGTAAAAGGGGGACAATGTTACCACACAGCCATGTAGAATATGAAATGAGAAGAAGATGGTGGTACATTTTTAAAACCAGGTGCAAACGGTCTCATACTCAAATCTACTGTGAGCCGAAGAGAAATATCCGAGATTTGTGTTCTGACACGAGCCAAATGGACAGAATCAAGGAAGTCAAACTGATAACTGTCAGTTAATCTAAAGTTGATCACCTGGGTTATAGTAGCCGTTATCCGCACTACAACCATTCTTTAAGTTTGTAGTTTTAATCGTGTATACAGGTGCGAGTGCCACTCACACGTACGCTATAAAGGATTGCTCAGGGATTTTAAAAAAAAATACTCCCGTTGCTGGCTGAGTCAAAGGTAATCCTACTCAAATCTGTCTGATGTTCGCTAGCAATGCACGGAACGTCAGGGAAAACAAAGTAGCGACTCTAAAACGAGACTTGACATCCAAGCACCTTACGTTATTATTTCCTTTTTACTGCTTTTCAAATTTCATGGAATGATAGAACAGCGTTATCGATGAATTTCTTTTCTATTTCTTTGCCCTTTTAGTTCTCTTTATCTCTCCAGTCATTTAACGATTCTTCTGTTATCACGCCATGCCCATCTTCAGCCTAGGCCCACCGACTCTCACTTATTGACATAAATAACGAACGTGTGGCCTGGTTTCAATATTTTCTTTCCTGGTAGCTCGTATACGCTTTGTTTTTAATGTCTTAAGTAGGGCTATACCATAATCATCATGTGGAGTATTAGTAATCACTTATATTGATCCTCGCTGTAAAATGTGGTATACTCAATTATTGGATACATTAGATTTAGACATAAATTGATAGAGTTAGTCCCTGGGTACCATATATTAGCGCTCTTGGAGAGTTGGTCGTTTTTGTGGCAATCCTATTGCTGTAGAGATCGATCTGCCAGTAAAATAATTCTCTTAGTATTTTGTTCCGACGTTCCGAGAAGTATGTTATTATAAAGTACGTACTTCCTGCTGCTACACACAATCAATGGTATGATTATATCTTTTTACACCAACGACTGTGATGCGCCTACAGACTTATTATCTTTTCTAGATGTTGGCTAAAATGTCAAGGGTTTTCATATTTTATTGTATCTATCTATCTATCTATCTATCTATCTATCTATCTATCTATCTATCTATCTATCTATCTATCTATCTATCTATCTATCTATTCGCTAAACTCTTTGTTGCCTTTCAGCGTCAGAGGTAGAATAGTTTTCTACAGATGCCCCTCGTGTGTGCTGAGTATATTGTGGGATTTGTCGCCTCTTTTATTTCGGTGGTCCATCGTTTTCGTGGTCGGTCTCTGGCCTGCTTTCACTGTATCTAATTAGCATAGCTTTCTGTGGTAAGTTGTCTGATCGTAGTCTGCTGCTGTGTATAAACCATTTGATCTGTTGTCTTTTAATATAGTCCAGATAGGGGTGGTGCCTGTTTTTTGTCTAATATACTCATTCTCCATTCTGTCTCTTAGATATGTCTCATACCTAGGATTCTGCGCAAACATGCAATTTTAGCTGTCATATATTTGTATGTCTTGTTTTGTTGTTGTCTACGTTTGGCATTGGTAATAATCGTTTTAAATAGTGTTATTTTGGTGTTGAAGTCTACATTTTTTGTTTCGGAAGATTGGTGTCATTTTCCTCTATGGCTTAGTGTGCTTTTCTACACCCATTGTGTTTTTCTTTACTGCTTTTGCCGTCTGTTGTTATATTACTTCCTAGGTATATGAATTCTGTCAATTGGTTGTCTGTTGTTACCTATATATATATATATATATATATATATATATATATATATATATATATATGTGTGTGTGTGTGTGTTTCTTTCTATTCTTTCTATCTTCATTACTTCAGTCTTTTTCTATATTTATCTTCATGTTAACGGTTTGGCATGTTTGATGTAATCTATTTTTCTTTGTAGTTGCTCTTCTGATACTAGTGCGTGATTGTCTGTAATAGCAATTCATTTAAGTTATCCTTCAGTTTGTTATCTTCCGTTGTCTTTGCTACTTTGTAGATTATCATGCATATATTTTTAAACTGGAATGATGGTCAGCAGGCTCTTAATGATATCAGTGATGAACTGTACACATACCCACAACTGTGAAGGATATCAGTGATGAACTGTGCACATATCTGTGAATGATATCAATGGAAAACTGTACACATACCCACAACTGTGAATGATATCAGTGGCAAACTGTACACATACCCACAACTGTGAATGATATCAGTGGCAAACTGTACACATACCCACAACTGTGAATGATATCAGTGGCAAACTGTACACATACCCACAACTGTGAATGATATCAGTGGCAAACTGTACACATACCCACAACTGTGAATGATATCAGTGGCAAACTGTACACATACCCACAACTGTGAATGATATCAGTGGCAAACTGTACACATACCCACAACTGTGAATGATATCAGTGGCAAACTGTACACATACCCACAACTGTGAATGATATCAGTGGTAAACTGTACACATACCCACAACTGTGAATGATATCAGTGGTAAACTGTACACATACCCACAACTGTGAATGATATCAGTGGCAAACTGTACACATACCCACAACTGTGAATGATATCAATGGAAAACTGTACACATACCCACAACTGTGAATGATATCAGTGGCAAACTGTACACATACCCACAACTGTGAATGATATCAGTGGCAAACTGTACACATACCCACAACTGTGAATGATATCAGTGGCAAACTGTACACATACCCACAACTGTGAATGATATCAGTGGCAAACTGTACACATACCCACAACTGTGAATGATATCAGTGGCAAACTGTACACATACCCACAACTGTGAATGATATCAGTGGTAAACTGTACACATACCCACAACTGTGAATGATATCAGTGGTAAACTGTACACATACCCACAACTGTGAATGATATCAGTGGCAAACTGTACACATACCCACAACTGTGAATGATATCAGTGGTAAACTGTACACATACCCACAACTGTGAATGATATCAGTGGTAAACTGTACACATACCCACAACTGTTAATGACAGCGTTGTTATTACGATCACTACTTTCATGTAGCAATCTCACATGCCATCTGTCATGATGCAATATTGACCAGTACACTAAATCTTTTTTTTTTTGGTCATCATTTTGTATACGTCAAAGCTTGCATTACTTCGCTTTAAATAATTGATGATACATTCAGATTAAATTCGTCTTTCGTCTCATCGCTACAGAATTCACATTTGTGTCTATTCAGTGTTTTTTCTCTCTATGTTCTCAATCTCAATTGCTTTCTCCATTTCAATCAAAATTCACTCTTCCGTCACTTGATTTCAGGAATTAAGTTTTCATTTATTTTGCCATCTCTGTGCGCTAATTACTTTCTGTCAACTTTTTTCTACATCCACATTAAGCAAAAATTCAAGTATCTAAAGCATTCAGTTTTTTCGGTTTGAAGACATAATATCTCAAATATGTGTGTCCTCTTGTGGCATGTTGAGTATTGAGAGAGCAGTTGCTCAGATACTGCGATTACTGAGTTGAATTGACCTGTATATAGTATTAGCAGAAAATGAGATACGTCTCGATATATCAATAGAACATCTCGATATATCAATACGTTTTTACAAGTACATCTCGATATATCAATACGTTTTTACAAGTACATCTCGATATATCAATACGTTTTTACAAGAACATCTCGATATATCAATTCGTTTTTACAAGAACATCTCAATATATCAATACGTTTTTACAAGTACATCTCGATATATCAATACATTTTTACAAGTACATCTCGATATATCAATACGTTTTTACAAGTATATCTCAATATATCAATACGTTTTTACAAGTACATCTCGATATATCAATACGTTTTTACAAGTACATCTCGATATATCAATACATTTTTACAAGTACATCTCGATATATCAATACGTTTTTACAAGTACATCTCGATATATCAATACGTTTTTACAAGTACATCTCGATATATCAATACGTTTTTACAAGTATATCTCAATATATCAATACATTTTTACAAGAACATCTCGATATATCAATACGTTTTTACAAGTACATCTCGATATATCAATACATTTTTACAAGTACATCTCGATATATCAATACATTTTTACAAGTACATCTCGATATATCAATACGTTTTTACAAGTACATCTCGATATATCAATACATTTTTACAAGTACATCTCAATATATCAATACGTTTTTACAAGTACATCTCGATATATCAATACATTTTTACAAGTACATCTCGATATATCAATACGTTTTTACAAGTACATCTCGATATATCAATACGTTTTTACAAGTACATCTCGATATATCAATACGTTTTTACAAGTACATCTCGATATATCAATACATTTTTACAAGTACATCTCAATATATCAATACGTTTTTACAAGTACATCTCGATATATCAATACATTTTTACAAGTACATCTCGATATATCAATACGTTTTTACAAGTACATCTCGATATATCAATACGTTTTTACAAGATCTCCGACATGAGATGATGTTAATGTTTGAATGCCACTACTGTCAAGAGGTAGGCAGAGATACAAGTAGGAGAATAACATCACAAGATGGACTGGTTACAGTCTAGCAGAGTGCACCACCAAAACAAGAGGCAGGAGATGTTGGAGGTCTGTTGCAGTCAACCTTCGATGAGGAGACGGCACTTGATGATGATGATGATACTACTTAGGCGCTGTCCATAAGTTACGTCAACAATTTGTTGCAAATTTTGACCGCCTGAAAGGACCCTGCCCTTCCCCCCAAGAATTCAGGGACCATCTTCTCTTTTATATATAATTATATCAAAATTGGTCCCCCCCCCCCCAATGTTATGAATAGTTTCAACCTCTTAATACCAGACGTCACGAAATCCCAGAAATTAGATTTGCAGAAGTACCACACTAATATTAAGGAGCATCACAAGTATAGAACACATGATTATGTCAAACATCAAAGTGAGACATAAAATCTTTTCGTCAATGCAAGCAAAAAAATTTTTTTTTTAAATCGAAAAATAATGCATATCAGCAGAGATGAACTGACACTATGGTATGGTATGGTCATTGACAAATAACAACTAGAAATGTCAACAGCTTTGAATATCTCGAGTCAATCATCAACACCACAGGATATTGTTCTTCAGAGATCAGAAAGAGATTAGCAATGGCCCAACAAAACAAATCAGATGAAAAATCTATGGCTAGAGGCAAACATAAAAAACAAAGTTACAACTATTAAGAAGCTATATCTTTCCAGTGGCAACATATTATTGACAATGACATATGCATAAGAAAATATCGAAATTCGAAATAAAATGTATAGAAAGATCTTAAGAATATCATGGACTGAAAGACGAAAGACTCAGATGCACACAAAGATCTAAACAAAGAAAAAGAATTACCCCCTCAAAACTATCAACAAACGCAAGCGAACATATTTCGGACATATAAAGAGACACAATAGTTTAGAAATATTAATCATGGTGGACAAAGTTACAGGCAAAGGGTACAGGACCAAGACCACGATATATACATGGAACCGGAGATCTTCGGAGCACGACAGTGGAAGAAGCTGAACAGCTTGCACAGAACCGAGAGACTTACAGAATGGCAGGGAGGATAACGTTGTGTACAAGACATGTCACAGAGCGAGAGAGAGAGAGAGAGAGAGTATCATTTCGATCTCTGATGGAACAAAGGTCTGCTTCTGCGGTGGACACACAAGTAGTAACCGATGGACACACAAGTAGGAAAGTTGAATAACTCTTCCAAATTTCTTTAATGGATTGCCGGCAGTATAACGAATACTAAACGTTTCTTCATAAAGACTTGTTCTTAGGTGAATCCAGTGTATACGTGAATTCAGTCTATACCTGATTTCGGTCTATACGTGAAATCAGTTATACGTGAATTTTGTGAACTGTAAAGTATTTATGCCATGTAATCTAGAATCTAGTGTATTTTGTGAGTTGTGCAACTGTAAACGTTGTGTCCACAGTTACTACATATTCATACCTTCTTGCAGGTTATGCTTTATTTAGACATTCCTAGTACATGAGAATATGGATTTCTCCATGTATTGTAAGTCGTCTGATGGAAATATGTGTACCAGTTACTCTTATGAACAGAAGACAGCGATTCCCAACCTTGTTAGGCAGATCAGTTGAATTTTTGTTGTCTTAAAAAAGTTAACCCATGGCATTTATTAATGCCGTACAGTTGTGAGATGTTAGTGATCTCACATTTCAGGGGCTCTGCTATATGAGGGCGGTAGCCATCTCCCTTCCCTCGTAGTTTTCACATCCCTGATTAATCTGGTATTCAATTAAGGTTTAAGGTTGGGTCCAGTCAGGAGTCGTTACGATCTGAAAAAAACCATTTCCGCTTCAACTGGGGAATGAACCATTGACCACTCATATGCTAGGCCAGTGAGCTAACAACTGAGTTACGCGTCTGGGCGAAAAGAGAACTATATATTATTTTTTTTTTATTGTTGTTAAGTCTTTCAGAGCACCAAAGTATTCGCTCACTCAGGGTAAATTAGTGTAGTACTTTTAGAACTGCATGACTGGCCATGAAAATAGCTTGAAAGGCCAGATTCGGCCCACACACACTATTTTAATCTATATGTACAAATAACCTAAACGGGTGGGAAAAAAATTTCCCCATGACCTGGCATGTATGACACACATTATGGTGTCGATCCCATTAAACAAACGGTTTTTGCTCATCGTTTAATTTCCAGTCTGAATGCTTTACGTCTCTGTTTCCTTTAGTTGGGAACAGAATACCATTTCAGGCCTTGGAGAGGATGAAAATAATACCGCGACCTAGATTACTCTTGCGTGAGTGTTGTTTTTTGTAGTGTTTTGTCCATTACAAGGTCAGGTTGAAATTAGAGAAGACAGTTGTCGTTCCTTTGTGAAGTGTGGAGTATGCACTTTTTCAAACCGATATGGGATGTCCATGGCGTAATTACGCCTTTTGTTTTAAGTTTAAGAGACCGCAGGTTCGCATCCTTCTTGTGTTTTCTACAAAGTGGGGGTTTTTTTTAAAGGAGATCCATGGGAACTATGGAGTTATGTGATATGAATGGTTCTCTCGGCACGCGGCGTGACGTTTGTTGAGAGGGACGGAATACATATGGGGTAACCCGAGTATATTTAAAGTCAATCCTCTATGCCTTTTCAATCATTTTCTTTTAACACCGGCAGATGTGTGAAATACAATATATCAAATTTAAATAGGTAGTTTGTTGTAAATACGTGTGACGTGTACGTTATGGAGGAGTGACATGCATGGACGGCAGAGATAGAAGTTTAAAACATGTTTGTTTGATTGGTAACACTCAAGGATTACGTTAGCCGAGCATCTTTATGATAACAGGAAGGGAAATATTTTTTTAAACATACAAGCCACAGCTTCCCAAAGTGGTTTATATGGGCCCCCAAGGTTCGATTTGATTTGAAAAAGAGGGGGGGTCAATGTCAGCGATTAAAATTAAGATTGGCGGTGCACGAGATGTACTCTTTTTAAATAATAAAAATGAATAAAAAATTGTACGTGTTGTTTTTTTGTTTTTGTTTTTAATACAATTGTCTACTACAAAAATTCGAATCAATGTGGTCAGCTGTCAAAAACATTTCAAGTTAATATGTTTAGGAAAATGTAATATTAGGCATATGAAAAAAAAACACAGGCGGGGTCAACGGGGCAAAAATGTTTTGGATTCACTTCTATAAGCTGTAAGCTAGAGCCACGATAAAAGGTGAGACTTTTTAAAATATGGTAGAATATAATATTAATGATGTAGATATCAATATATTTTTGACTGTAGGGATTTTTCTGGCAATATTTGCTTTCAGAAGTTTAACATTGCGTCTGGACGGCCAAATTGCATAACCGTTTGCGGGAGAATTTGACCCTAGTACAGTGGCCGTCACAGACGAACTCTATATCACTCAGCCACAGAACCGTACAAAGAGAGGCTGTATACAACTTACTTCATAATAGAGATTATAATAAACATAATTGTGTAGAATATATTGTAGCATACGGGAACTGTGAATTTGTTGTCCGTCTCTGTAAGGAGTATGCACTTTACCACATCTTGATTATATCCAACGTAGTATTACATGGGACATTTTCATAAGTACATCGCTCCTCATTCTAGCAACTATTCGAGAGAATGTGTAGACCAGGCAGAGAATAATTATACACCGTAACAAGCTTACAAAGAGCACACAAGAAGGCAATCTCCAGAGAACTCTTCTGCCCCTGACGACGTAAGGCAAACAAGGGCCACAGCGTATAGATAGATTGTTGAATCTGTCCAGAAAACATAATGTTTCCTCGAATCCCCTGTGACTCGTTTTCAATCCTTTCCATCGTTCTCTTTAGCTATCTGCTATCACCACCTGCATTCTTCTTCATTCAGTATTGTATATATAATTGCCATCTTTTCTGAGAACTGTGCCATGAACCACATTTCCACCCAATGAATCTACTCTCCAGATGCATTAACCACTGCATGACTAGGACATTATATCCACTCAATATTCTGGAATAATATTAATATTCTATATTAATGTATGACTCAGAAACATGGAAGGGTGAGGGCAAAGAATTACAACACTGTTTACCTTCCACGCATGTCGTAAAAGGCGACTAAGGAGGTTATGGGATGGAGTTGGCTGTCGCATCCCATATAGGGTCAGTGACCAAAGCCATGCTGAAGTCGGATGTGTCAGACCCTCATGTGTCAGATTCTCATGACCCTCTTCTTAACATGCACCTCCCCCCCTCACCCCAAAAGCATATTTTGTGATTATGAGAGCCATCTCTGTAAGTCAGTATTCAGTCACCAAGTAAATAAATGTTGCCGTCACCTGTCTCTATCCGTGTTAGATATATTTTGTTGAGTATCATCTTAGCACACCGGACATGACCATATGTGCTCAGATCTCCGCGTCAGTAAATATATTAGGGCATAACGGCTGATGGTTCGGTTCTATGTTGGTTCACTACTCTTTTTTATCTATATCAACTATACATATCAGCTAAGATACATGCGAGGAGTTATCTTTCCGGATCTTGGCAAGTGCATGAAATTCCATAGCACGGCAAGAATCAATTATGTCATACTGACTTTACATTACAATACAATTGTAAGTCTCCTGTTGAGTCGTTGTATCCTTGTTTGAGTCGTTGTATCCTTGTTTGAGTCGTTGTATCCTTGTTTGAGTCGTTGTATCCTTGTTTGAGTTGTATCCTTGAGGTGTGTATCCTTGTTTGAGTCGTTGTATCCTTGTTTGAGTCGTTGTATCCTTGTTTGAGTCGTTGTATCCTTGTTTGAGTCGTTATATACCTGTTTGAGTCGTTGTATCCTTGTTTGAGTCGTTGTATCCTTGTTTGAGTCGTTGTATCCTTGTTTGAGTCGTTATATACCTGTTTGAGTCGTTGTATCCTTGTTTGAGTCGTTGTATCCTTATTGAGTCGTTGTATCCTTATTTGAGTCGTTGTATCCTTGTTTGAGTCGTTGTATCCTTATTTGAGTCGTTGTATCCTTGTTTGAGTCGTTGTATCCTTGTTTGAACTTACTTGAAAATATTCGTTCCTATCTACACCCTACTCACTTTGAAAGCATAACATCCGTTGTAAAACATCCAAAACATCCATAGTTACCGCCATTCTTGAATAACGTATACGTAGAATTGACACATTTTTCACCCCATGCAACCTGATAGATCAGCAGAATATCACAAAATACATTAACCTTCTAATAAACAATGAGTCGTTCCGACTCACAGTTCTGAGTACCCAACATGGCTGATAGATACATTTTCACTCAATAATTAATAAATTCATGGCAACCGCCATCATGATGATGTCATATATCAATACTTCTAATCATGTGTGGGTGAGGTAGTAGAGTATGTAGTCGACTTCTGAAGCACTTTCCAGGCATTTAATTATAATTTGGATTTGGTGAGCACTTCCATTTCCCCATCTAGTCTCCTCACGAGTGTAACCGCGAAGGCCCGCTAAGACAACAATTTAAATAACAACCACAGTGTAATACAAAAAGAAGGAGTATAACACAAGTAAAATTCACACATATATACGATACAATTCACACACATACACGATAAAATTTACACATACGAGTAGCGTATACAGGATAGAAAACAATGTGCAACTATCCACCAGACGTTGTCAACAGTTTGCTGTTTTAAATATCTGAATTACGCTGACATAGTTAAATCCATGCGGCCCACGTTAAGAGGACATGTCATGTGGAATCTACCGGTACTTATAATTTGTATTCCTGATGATTAAATTTCACATTTCAGACTGTACTTGAAGTTTAATAATAAACCCATTGATCCAACGTGACGCATTAAGTATGTCATTTCCGTCATCATTTCCGTGCTAAATTTGAATAATTATCGACGAAATGTTATGTCGATTTGACACACGAAGCGTATCACCCCAACAGGCGCTGAGACGCGTTAACATCGTTTATGTTCAGCACTTTCAGTTCCGAACTATCTTAGCAGGGGGCACATGAAACCATCAATTAAAAAAAGTGAGGTTTAGAATGATGTGTATGCAGTATTTGATTCTTCGGTTGAACCGCAGGATGAGCTAAGGAAAATTATCGAAGAGCGACTTAATCATTTCTTCTTTCTTCATATGTGAATGTGTAGTTTTTACTATATCGTGGTATAAAGTCAATGGTAAACTTAATGGTAGAAAGTCATACATTTACCCATAATGGTAGAAAGTCATACATTTACCAATAATGGTAGAAAGTCATACATTTACCAATAATGGTAGAAAGTCATACATTTACCAATAATGGTAGAAAGTCATACATTTACCAATAATGGTAGAAAGTCATACATTTACCAATAATGGTAGAAAGTCATACATTTACCAATAATGGTAGAAAGTCATACATTTACCAATAATGGTAGAAAGTCATACATTTACCAATAATGGTAGAAAGTCATACATTTACCAATAATGGTAGAAAGTCATACATTTACCAATAATGGTAGAAAGTCATACATTTAGTAATATAAATGGTATTTAGTGTCGAATCCAAACACGCGCATAACATGTCCAAGTTTGCCCATATCGACTGTATACTCACGCCCCACATCAGAGTTTGAAAATAAATTTAAGAGAAAATTAGCAACATATATATTTTTGTTATAATTTTAAAGTTATAAAGTTTAAATTGTAGTATATTCTGAATTAATAATAGAAAAAGGAGTATATTATGAATTAAAAAATAGAGGGAGTATATTCTGAAGTAAGAATAGAAAGAGGGATTTTATTCTGAAGTAAGAATAGAAAGAGGGATTTTATTCTGAAGTAAGAATAGAAAGAGGGATTTTATTCTGAAGTAAGAATAGAAAGAGGGATTTTATTCTGAAGTAAGAATAGAAAGAGGGATTTTATTCTGAAGTAAGAATAGAAAGAGGGATTTTATTCTGAAGTAAGAATAGAAAGAGGGAGTACTGAAGTAAGAATAGAAAGAGGGAGTATATTCTCTAACGGTATGAGAAGATAACCAAGAAAGAGGTAGATCCTGGTCTACAAGTCGTTCCTGGTGTCTTTATGCCAAGAAATATAACTAAAACAGTTTTCCAACGTCCAAACCTCTAATTACTCAAACCCATTACTGGTTGTCTTCCGGGCCCGCGGTCAAGACAATGAAAACTTGAGTGACCATGGAGATCAGCAGAAATATTTCATTGACCTTCAAGTGAACCCGTTCTTCTGTTAGACGAATCTTCAATTTCCTTGTTCTCTGCCCAGCTCTGCTGCAAAAGATCTTGGTATCCTTTGCCAAGATAAGTGATGATGGTATAGATACACCACTTCCGTGAAAGCTAAATATCATTAGCTGTAGACAGGCATCATCTATCTAACTTGCGAGTTTGCTTTCAACACCCTCGTCTCTTGCAATCGTGTGCGCTGTCATGTTTGAACTATCCCACCATAGTCTGAGTGTTAGCCTGTTTCTGTGAACGGGATTGTGTTTGCACAAGATATATATGATTTAGTCATTAGATGCCTTTGGGATCCCAAGTATTGGGGAATGAGCGGGTTAAATCTTGTTATCACACACGCGCGCGCGCGCGCACACACACGGATATGTATATATATATATATATATATATATATATATATATATATATATATATATATATATATATATATATATATATATATATATATATATAATATCCACCCTGTGCATGACGCTGCGACAGAGATGGCAGGCAGCCATTATCTCCCAGTTGCAATTATCCCCAACATGCAACTCCGTAACAGAAAAATGCATCATCAGCAGTTGCGTTTTGGGACAGAAATCAAAGCTAAATTATTAAACAAAATGTTGGCGGCGGGCACTGTCTCGGGAGCTCTATTTAGTTCTGAACACTGTAACTAGCACCATCAACGTTTTGACGTAATTTTTTCCTTCTTATCACTGTTTAGCATCTGTCTTTACATCTGTTCGGTTAAGATGGCTTCTTGTTTGTTAGGTTCCTGGGTCCATAATAATTTAAAATCAGCCTCGCGGGCTAGTAAAGATGGCATGACGGAATAGATCTGTCCAATGGGTCGAATTTTTCCAACCCAGATTTGTACAGCCTATAGTTTAACTCACAGTAACTCAGTGGTTAGTGCATTAGGCTTCACAGTCCGGCGATCGAAGGTTCAATTTCCAGTTTAACTGAAAATAATTTTAAATTACCAACAGCTCCTAGCTTAACCCAACCTCAAGAAATCAGTACTGGCTCTTCCGGGAAAGATACAGTGGTCTTGTTGCTGACCATATCCTTCGAATACCACTGGTCAATGAAATGTATAGTATTAACACTGCATTCCACATTACCCACTAAAATGTATGGAGAATGAAATATTTACTATAGCGTTTAAGTAATAAAAGGACCTCCACAAGGAGAAAATGAATTGTGGGACTTTACTACAGCGATGCCAAAATAAAATCACTAGGTAATTTACTCATGGTTGGATGGATAAAAATTGGAAGGATACGGCAGGAGTTGGTGTCATTTATAAAACACTCAATTCTGAAAGAACGTTATTGGTTTTACTGTTCTGTACACGCGATAAACGAAAGATCAGCCAGTCAGACTGGCGTGAGCACTGGGTATATTTAATATAAAGATTTTAGGGAGGGGGGAAAAGAAAAGTCGCAGGACATTACCATTACAGCATAACACCTCATTGGTGAAGTTGTAACATTGAGCAAGACCGTCGACAGTAAATACCTTTGTACAGAAAGTAAACAAGCCTTTATTTGTTAGGTTTTTTAAATAATTGTAGAGATTTTCATTTGTCACCATTTATATACATGGCGCTGCATGCCAAAAAGTCAAGCTGGACCAACACAATTCATGAAAATAATAAAAAAATCAGCATTTCATGTAATATTTACTTTCTGTACGCAGGGCTTCACTGGGGCCCGGTCATGAATTGAGAGTGCATAAATTGGAAATCCTTTGTTCGTTCTCAAATTCCGGCAGATGGCCATGATGCGATCCAGAGAATGTAATGCGCTGTGTTGTTGATTACATATTGACTCGATATCTGCGCCTTTCGGCCTGACACATCCTACTTTATCTTGGCTTCTGGATCACTTTGATTATGTGATTGGATAGCGAACTCCATTACTTAATAGCATGATATGACATGCAATGCAAGTAACCATGTTGCTATTCTCTGCTCCCCTGTAGGGCTCCGGCAGCGAACGGGCCAGAAATATGAAATGAACCATGTACCTCGGCCGTCCGAGATTCTCCCTTATCTCTCAGTCACAGAGTCGAATTGTCACTAAAACATGTGCCGCCAAAGATGGATGTGTCGGGTCAATGGCGCAAATAAAACAGAGACACGACGCCTTTCCATTTTCTAAACTGCATATTGCTGGAAATCTAGTTGTAACATTGTCCTGCTACAAGAGAGATCTAGTGGGAGTTTGAGAATGAACGCTGGAGAAGAAGAAACAATATGTGGAAAATGTGCACCAAAAAGCCACGGAAATCATCGGCATGTGTTCCAAATCATATTTATTGCTAGATATTTTCACACGAGTATCCACCTGAATACCATATCCTCGGTTTTGTTAACTGTAAAGATTACACGAAGAAAGTAATCAAGCAGATGTTTATCATGTAAGTATAACGGTAATAGAACGAGAGGTTTCCTACATTTTGATACAACTGAGGCAGCAATGTACCACCGTATATGAAACACAAAATATAGATCGCACCAGAAATCTCTTCTATACCTGATACTGAAAATCAAAACAGAAAACGATAATAGAATTTAATATTGACTATTGTGATTAATTATTAATGTCGACTATTTTCGTTAATTATTAATATCGGCTATTTTGGTTAATCTTTAGTTATTAATGTTAGCTTAGAATGTTATTTTCTAAAGATTATTACAGTTTTCTTTTCTAATTAAAATTAACCCTCATCATCATCAAGTGCCGTCTCCGCAACGAAGGTTGGCTGCAGCTGACCTCCACTATCCCATGTCTCTTGTTTTGGTGGTGCACTCTGCTAGACTGCAACATGTCCATCTTGTGATGTTACTCTCCCAGTTGTTTCTATGTCTACCTCTTGCTCGCTTCCCTTTGACTTTACCCTCAAGTAAGGTCTTCAATAAGGTGTCATGTCTTTTAATGTGTCCAAAATATTTTATTTGCTTGATCTTTATTTCCTTTAATAATTCTTTCTTTCATATTAAGTGTTGGTTTTCTTATCTTTCCACGATGTTCTCCAAATTCTTGTATATATTCACATCTCAAATGCATCAATTATCTTCTAATTGTTTATTGTTCATGTTTCTGAGCCATATATTAATATAAAATAAATGTAGCATTTTATAATTCACATTTTTGGCTTGTTTGTAATTTGTTTAAATGGTACTGTTAAAGTTAGCCATACATCTAATTAAATACTTGACAGGACAATTTATTTGTGTACTGTTTTATTGGAAAGTTTAAACCTCCATTTAGATAGAATCTTTATCAATCTCCGTAAACATTTTTTTAAAGTGTTTTGAATACCTCTCAGAAGTCGTTAACCCTGATTTCAACAATCGTTGTGGAAGTTAATGGTAGTTCAAGGCTATCAGTCTGCATAGCCAATTTCTAAACTGGCATTCCAACTCGTTATGACCAGCTGGCGAGATAGGCAAGGCGATTGCTGGGGCTAGGCAATGGATTCGTTTGTGTTAACAGACACACGAGGCCTAGCACTGTGTCCGTCTAATTGATTTTAGATTTTGCTCTCGGTTTCCTATAATAAACCATACATTTATCTGCAACTGAGCTAAGACTGGTTAAGTTTTAGAAATTATTTATAACTATATTGTCAGATTTGTCGAATTCATCATTTGCATGAAGTTTATCTATGTTTATCTTGTCAGCAACTATTTCTCTTTTACAGAAGTCCCTTATTATATAAAGCACGGTAACTTAGTTACCATTTTCACTATAAACTACAGGCTATCATTAATCTGTTTTCGCTCTGCATTTTCGATGTGTTAGTGTATGCGAAAATTAATCAATTTCAGTGATAAAAAAAAGGAAGCTAATGGTTGATGTTACAAACTGTTTAACACAATGTTTCTCAAAATGGGCGATATTACCAGGACAGTATATCTCATATTTTTATATCTCATATAAAAAGGGGGGGGGGGGGGTACATACAAATTTCCTTCCTTGGTTGTGGGGATTTTTTATTTCTTTGTTTTTGGCAAAACAAGTAAAAGGGGTAGGGGGTGTTTTGTTATGTTATATTCCCCCAGGGCCATAGGCGGCGCATAGGACAGAAACCATAGCTTTTCATTTCTGTCTTTGTGTTGCCAGGTCTTTCAATTCTTGCGTGTTGTTTAGGTTCATTGACATGCCTTCTCTATTAATGGTTCTTCGTAGAGTTTCTCTAGGTCTCCCTCTTCTTCTTACTCCAGGTGGCACCCAATATAGTGACTGCTGGGGAATTCTTAGGCTGTTTATTCTGAGAACATGACCGATGTAAGTCCAACGCCTTTGTCTAATGAAGATATATAGGTTTGTTTGCTTTCCTCTCTTATAGTAGTGTTAGATTTAAAGTCACTCCACTTAACATTCAGAATGGCACGTAGGAGTCTGGTCTCTTATCTGTGGCTTTTGTGGCTTTCCAACTTTCGCATCCATATGATGATGTTTTACCAGCATCTTTTTCGAATTTTCAATGTCATATTCTGAATTCAGGCTGGAGATGGCCTCAACGTCTATGTCAGAGGCTAGCGGTGATTTAGAAAAGCAACATCAGTGTTGGAGTGAAAGTCAAACCGTATAAGTCGTTGGTGTTTTCTGTTGTGTTGTATGGTTGTGAGAGATGGAAACTCACTGCGGACATGGAGAGACGGTTATAAGCGTTCAAGTACAGATGCTACAGACTAAGTCCACAAATTTTCAATAGGGAACATACGACAAATTTGCACGTAAGAAATGAAATAGAGATGTATACTGGTGTACGAGAAGTATTTCTTTCAATAGTGAAACGACGCATGGTTCGGACATATATGCAGACATGAACCCTTGTCAAAAACAATACTGCAGGGAACCGTCGAAGGGGAAAAAGCAGAGGAGGGCACATAAAGACATGGTCAGACAACATCAAGGAATTGACAGGACACGATTTTTCCTCACTCCTCCGCATCGTTGAAGACAGCAATCGATGGAGGACTCTACTGAATCATCCAATGTGGCACCCCTACGACCCTGACGGGTTACGGGTTTATTGATTGATATTGATTCTGACTTCCCGGTTATCAATGTCATATTCTGATTTCCCGGTTATCAATGTCATATTCTGATTTCCCGGTTATCAATGTCATATTCTGACTTCACGGTTATCAATGTCATATTCTGACTTCCTAGGTAACACATCCCCTTATCTACATGCTCAGATACCCCCCACCTCCACTACAATGATTAAAGGAAGATGTGTAGTGATAAGATGCTTTACCTAGGCACTACACTAAAGATGTTTGATTATGTTATGTGCTTTATAATACTTATATTCCATCTTATACGAACTGAAGCTTAGATCCTTCTTATATGAGCTGAAACTTAGATCCTTCTTATATGAGCTGAAACTTAGATCCTTCTTATACGAACTGAAACTTAGATCCTTCTTATATGAGCTGAAGCTTAGATCCTTCTTATATGAGCTGAAACTTAGATCCTTCTTATACGAACTGAAACTTAGATCCTTCTTATACAAGCTGAAGCTTAGATCCTTCTTATATGAGCTGAAACTTAGATCCTTCTTATATGAGCTGAAACTTAGATCCTTCTTATATGAGCTGAAACTTAGATCCTTCTTATATGAACTGAAACTTAGATCCTTCTTATACAAGCTGAAGCTTAGATCCTTCTTATACGAACTGAAACTTAGATCCTTCTTATATGAGCTGAAGCTTAGATCCTTCTTATATGAGCTGAAACTTAGATCCTTCTTATACGAACTGAAACTTAGATCCTTCTTATACAAGCTGAAGCTTAGATCCTTCTTATATGAGCTGAAGAAACCTTTTCCATTTTTTCTATTCGACGTTTCCTTTGCAGAAAGTTGTCCTCATTATGTAAGCCTCCTAATTCTATGCAAGCTGACCAGCCTCTTCTAGTGCCATATTCAAACGGTTATTTATGTACTGTATCCAAGACAGTCTTGGTCTGATTCTTGTTCCCTTACTCAGGATCGTTTCCTTCACGGTTGTTTGTGTTTTTTATATGTCCAAACAATCCCATAATTTTTTCTCGGGGGTGGGGGAGGGGAAGGAAATATAAGAGATGCTAATCTCCACTTTAGGAAATAAAAACATGACTTTGAGTATTAGGTATTTAGATAAAAGTTAAAGATAAATTAAAATTAAATCCTAAAGTTAAAATTAGGTATTTAGTTAAAAGTTAAAGATAAATTAAAATTAAATCCTAAAGTTAAAATTAGGAATTTAGTTAAAAGTTAAAGATAAATTAAAATTAAATCCTAAAGTTAAAATTAGGAATTTAGTTAAAAGTTAAAGATAAATTAAAATTAAAGCCTAAAGTTAAAATTAGGAATTTAGTTAAAAGTTAAAGATAAATTAAAATTAAAGCCTAAAGTTAAAATTAGGAATTTAGCTAAGAGTTAAAGATAAATTAAAATTTAAAATTAAAGCCTAAAGTTAAAATTAGGAATTTAGTTAAAAGTTAAAGATAAATTAAAATTTAAAATTAAAGCCTAAAGTTAAAATTATGAATTTAGTTAAAAGTTAAAGATAAATTAAAATTTTAAATTAAAGCCTAAAGTTAAAATTATGAATTTAGTTAAAAGTTAAAGATAAATTAAAATTTAAAATTAAAACCTAAAGTTAAAATTAGGAATTTAACTGTGTAAAAGATATATTGTTAGCTTGTGCTTTTTAATAGTTTTGAGAAGCCAATTTTTTTTTCAGTATTGAAGTCTTTAATGACGTATGCTGTCATTATGCTTATACTAAGCTCTTACTATGCATATTTTGTGACCTGCAGAAACATATATTTTTGTGACCTGCAGAAACATATATTTTTGTGACCTGCAGAAACATATATTTTGTGACCTGCAGAAACATATATTTTTGTGACCTGCAGAAACATATATTTTTGTGACCTGCAGAAACATATTTTTGCGTGACGCGCAACAATGTAGTCCGATGCGTGCCTTTAAACATTATACAGTACTGTTGACACATCGGGAATCATTCTTCTAAAGTGACCCGTTTGATTTTTCTTCTGATTTTCATTGGTCGCTCTGTGTATATTTTATATCGACAACCTATGAGAACTTCGGTAAACGGCAAACGTTTCACTTTAGAAGGATGACACGCAATTGTTTTTTGGCCGATTGTCACGAGCCTGTTATACTGTCCATAGATAACGTGCCAGTCCTAGAGAAAAGGGAGTTTATCTTTAACTGTCAGGCTTGTTGTGTGTCGTTGGTCACAGCTTACTCAGAGTAGTGATAAGCTGCTGTTGGCAACGAAAGTTATTGAATATTCTATGGCTGTTTACAAAATAAATGTGCACTAATTTGAACCACTTCTTAATTGCGTATTCCATTTTCCTGTATTATATGCTGTTTACTGAATGTGATAAAATAAAATTAGAAATAAAAATTGGAATTTGGCGGAGTAATGTATCGCCCGCTAATATAATTTATGCGAAATGCGGCACCGGTTATATGCGGACGTCAGTATATATAGTCTATACGAAAGGGGACGACGGCAGGAAAAGTTTGAGAAACACTGGTTTTAGCGTAGTAGTCCTTCACGCCAGCATGAATAAATTAAGCTCTAGCCTAGAAACAACAGATGCGCACTATATTTGTGTGTGAGCTTTCTTGCGCAACGTATATTAACATGTAATTTGTGTATATTATATTTGTTAAACCAATATCACAATGATATATCATTTATAAGTGAAATATAAATTACTCTATATCTATAATAGAGTAATATGTTACTCTATACCTATAGTAATGTGATTGAAATAGTACGGCAAGGTTTCTAATGAGAAATTGATAGATCAAAGCCAGCACGAGTGAACTAGAGATTAAGCAAAGAAAGATGAAGTTAGATAAGGCTATTGCAGGAAGAAAACTAACGAATAGGGTAGAAAGGTAGGTTTTTTTTTTTTTTAGCAAGCGCAGGGAAACAGAATTGAGGGAAAACATTCACGTAGAAGAGATGTGGGAATAGATATCGTCTGTGTGTTGTCACAGCTTGAAATAGGAACAAAAACTAGCAACTCTATGCAGTGCAGTTTGAGGCGCCTAATGACGTTTGGGATGCAATGCCCTCATCTCATAGGTCAAAGGGATCCAAAAGTCATGCGGAAGTCGGATATGCCAGACTTATAGCACGTATATCGCAGCCACGCTATAAACAATGACGCTGCATTCTCTTCTCCGAAATACTCACGTGTATGACAACGAACGCAGAAGAAGAAAGAATATAGCTGCTGTGGAGACATTAAACATATTATGGCGGCTGTGAGGACATGGAAACATATTAGGGTGGCTGTGAGGACATGGAAACATATTAGGGTGGCTGTGAGGACATGGAAACATATTAGGGTGGCTGTGAGGACATGGAAACATATTAGGGTGGCTGTGAGGACATGGAAACATATTAGGGTGGCTGTGAGGACATGGAAACATATTAGGGTGGCTGTGAGGACATGGAAACATATTAGGGTGGCTGTGAGGACATGGAAACATATTAGGGTGGCTGTGAGGACATGGAAAAAAGTTATGGCGGTTTTGAGGATATGGAAACATATTAGAACGACTGTGAGTACATGAAACCATATTAGGGCGATTGAGGACATGGAAATTGCTCAAAAAGCGTAGAGGTTTCGACTTCATTGTACTCATTTTCCAATATGTGCTCTGCCCCTCTCAACGAAGCGGCACGACGTGTGCTGAAAGTACCACTCATAGCACGTAAATCCGTAGCTTCAAGCGTGAGGAAATTAAAAAGATAGTGCCGTATATTTGTTGAGAATATGTGCTGTATAGGTCTGAAAGAATCACGGTTATGTTTATCACGCATTGACTGCTCTATACGGCTGAACCCATTTATCCTGACAACCTACCAATGGCTTCGTACGAGTAACCAAGAGTAGGATGATACACGCCTTAATGCTTGGACGAGGAAGTGCAACTTAAAACCACATGGTGTGACGGAACAGACCAGATTCTTCGCTGTGGTTGACAGCAGGTCTAGGTTGGAAGCACCGACAAGATATAGCACAGCTCTGCTGAACCGGCAGCTCTTGCAGCTTGCCTTGTTCCAAATGTATTGACGCTATCTTTTCTCTGCAGTTAACAATCCACGCAGAGAGAAGGATCGTGCTATAAGCTACGGAGTATACTCTTTCTACGTCATAGTGGGTATTAGAATCAAAACTGGTAGATGGCAGTTATTGGTCTTGTGAGTGATATCCATTATCGTCACGGATTGCATATTATATTACTTATAGCACAACAATAATACTATAATGGAAAGACGGAAATGTATCAGTTGGTTGTAGGACTGAACGAGTCAATATTATGCTTATCATGTATTTACTGTTATGTATAGGGTGATCGTGCGAATGTCTAGATCCTGTGTAGTCTGAAAACTGAATCCAAACTAAAAGTATTCCGTGCAGTCGTTCTGCCTTCGCTGCTAAATAAAGCTGAATCATGGACTGTCTAGGCAAGGCAGATTAATTTTTGTTATCTGCGGTGCCCGAGAAAGACTTGGTGATTGAAGGCAGGATCACACTTTTGACGAGGACATCCTTGAAATGTCTAAGATGGAAAGTACCCACGCATATTTTATCAGGTCTCAACTTTGTTTGGCCTGTCACGTCGTACGCATTCCAGACGAACGTCTTCCAAAGAGACTCTTCTATAGTGAACAGTGTGTAGGTAAACGTTCAAGTGGACGCCTGAAAAAAACAACCTTTCAATGATTACTTGAAGATATCTCTTGAGCACTGCAAAAGTGACCCAAGCTCTTGAGAAACTATATCTCGTGACAGCCTAGCTTGAAATGGTGAAACTATATCTCGTGACAGCCTAGCATGAAATGGTGAAACTATATCTCGTGGCATCCTAGCATGAAATGGTGAAACTATATCTCGTGACAGCCTAGCATGAAATGGTGAAACTATATCTCGTGACAGCCTAGCATGAAATGGTGAAATCAATGCGAATATTAACAGTTTTGATCAGAGTAGAACACTGCGGGTAGTACAACAGAGTAGAACACTGCGGGTAGTACAACAGAGACAAAAACAAAAGGAAATATACGACGGCTTTCCCCCATCTCAAGATCTGCAACATTTCTGCACAGACTGCAACAGATCTTTCAGATCTCAGATTTGATTCTTTCAGTAATCTTGAGAACATTCAAACATAACGTGGTCATTTTATTCCAGTGCTACTCGCATCTTTTGCTTAATTCATCATCATCATGTATTTTCTGCGCTGTACTATAATTTTATACATTCTTCGTGTAAAATTGATTTTGGTTGACTTCATGGTCGCTCTGACATAATGCCCTCTATTATTGTCTTTTTTAGGATGTCTTGTATTGTGATTTCGCTAAAATATTGTAATGTTTCTGTAGAGAACCTTATTTGTTTGCTTTCTTAGCACACCATTGCTTATCTAGTTTTCCTAAATATTCAACTTTCTCTTCATAGATAGATATATAGATAGATGGATGGATGGGTAGGTGGGTGGGTAGGTAGATAGATATTTAGGTAGGTAGGTAGGTAGACAGGCAGGCAGACAGATAGATAGCATTACATTACATTAGATAAAATAGATAGATAGTGTGAGAAGAAAGAGATTGATTAATGATTGTTTTATCAATTGTGTTTGAGAATTTCATTTCAAAGAATATTAGTTTATTTTTCACCCACGGTTGACATTCTCATCTGGACACGGAAAATATACAAGCTATAAGGCAGTAGTTGGCAACTTTATTTTGCGTCTGTGGGACGGCTGTAGCTTGTTTCGTGTGATGTAGAGCCAAACACCTTTTTTAATTTATTCCTTTGGAGCTGCAACTAGTCATTTCTGAACTCAGGAACCATCGCACACAGTACTTTTATAAAAACCTGACCGCCCAGAAAAAAAATTACATCGATGGTCCTGATTTGGTCCATTGGCCGTAGTTTGCTCGCCACTGCTCGAATGAAAGTTAATTCTGTTACATTGATGCTGTTAATTGAAGAAGATTACTGTATTTAAGCAATGTACCATACTTGGGTAATACGATATATCTGTGTGTATTGCCCTTTTTCGTCTTTTAGACTTATTTAGCAGGTTCATGTATTTAGGTAAGAGTTAGTTGTAGAATGAATGCATTGACCATTGCTTCACGTGAATGCAGTTTGTATTCTAGCTTGTCTCGCAAAAGTGTTTTAAAAGTATCTGCACATTTACACAATTCTAACCTCCATTGAACTTCGGTCTTCTGCCACATTTTCCCCAAAAATTGTGGTCAATAGAAAAGTTTTTAGTAAGGTTTTGCTTACATTTTTGCATCTTAGAAGTAGTCTGCCTCTATTTTCCCCTACGTTGCGACGTCAGACAATGTCTGATGTGGGATATAGTTGTTTCAATATCATCAGTTGTTGGATGTCTCTACATCACACTACAACGATGTATCTGCTACGTCATCTTGTAACAATGTGTCTTTGTCATACTGTAACAATGTGTCTTTGTCATACTGTAACAATGTGTCTTTGTCATACTGTAACAATGTGTCTTTGTCATACTGTAACAATGTGTCTTTGTCATACTGTAACAATGTGTCTTGGTCATACTGTAACAATATGTCTTTGTCATACTGTAACAATGTGTCTTTGTCATACTGTAACAATGTGTCTTTGTCATACTGTAACAATATGTCTTTGCCATACTGTAACAATGTGTCTTTGTCATACTGTAACAATGTGTCTTTGTCATACTGTAACAATGTGTCTTTGTCATACTGTAACAATGTGTCTTTGTCATACTGTAACAATGTGTCTTTGTCATACTGTAACAATGTGTCTTTGTCATACTGTAACAATGTGTCTTGGTCATACTGTAACAATATGTCTTTGTCATACTGTAACAATGTGTCTTTGTCATACTGTAACAATGTGTCTTTGTCATACTGTAACAATATGTCTTTGCCATACTGTAACAATGTGTCTTTGTCATACTGTAACAATGTGTCTTTGCCATACTGTAACAATGTGTCTTTGTCATACTGTAACAACGTGTCTTTGCCATACTGTAACAATGTGTCTTTGCCATACTGTAACAACGTGTCTTGGTCATACTGTAACGTGTCTTGGTCATACTGTAACAATGTGTCTGCGTTATAATGTAACGACGTGGATATCGTGTACTGTAAACGATGTGTCTAAGTCATATTGTATCACATATTGTGGAGATACTCTGTAACGTTTTGAACTTATACCGCCAAAGACGGATGTGTCGAGCCATTGGCGCAAATGAAACGACGACACTACGCATTTCCATTTTGTGAACTACATCCTGCTGGAAATCTAGTTGGACCATTGCCCCTCTACAAGAGAGATCCAGTGGGAGATTGAGAATCAACGCTGAAGAAGAAGAACACTTATAATGTGAATCTTTATACACGTCTTTGTTCTCTAACATGTTACCAGTGAAAGGTAACTCTCTTGTACCATAGAGTAGTGGCTCTAAGGTTGTGCCTAATTCCTCCCACCCAGAGTCATAGAGTTTTGCTGGGAGGGGGTTGTAGGCTAGTCTATATGAGGCAGAGAAAAGTAAGTATTTGAATTATAGTTTATCCAGCGTTCATTCTCAAACTTCAGCTGGATCTATCTTGTAGCAGGACCACGGTCCTATTAAATTTCCAGCAGGATGTAGTCCATAGTATGGAATTGCGCAAATGACCTGACACATCCATCTTCGGCGGAATGATAGTAGTAAGTTAAATATTTTGACCACCTTAAAGAAAGTTGGCAAGTGTTTTTAGGTGGGGCGGGGGTATTTGTCCCGAAAATGGGCCCCAAACGAGTAAAGGTTGAGAACTAGGTACACCAAAGTTGTTGCTTTGATGTCCTAATCATAGACGTCACAGGAGCCATATTACAGTTGTACAGACAAAAACAGATGATCACTTCTATCACTCAGATAAACAAGAAAGGAAATCCGCGAGACATCAAGGAGAATTCTGAACATGGGATTTTAAGCGCAAATGCTAAGTCTGTTTTGATGTACGGAGCAGGGAAACACTGATACCGACACAGATCGGGAACACAAGAATATTTGCATTCATTAGCAGATTCTTAAAATGAATCGGAGAAACAAGTTAAAATAAAAAACAACGGGATGAGTGAAAGGTCGCGATAGAATATAAATTCACTTGAGAAACATACAAATAAAACGCCCGTGTGTTGCCGGGTCCCGAAAGGCGAGCAAAGAATCAACACTGTTTACCTTCCACGCATGTCGTAAAAGGCGACTAAGGAGGTTATGAGATGGAGTTGGCTGTCCCATCCCATATAAGGTCAGTGACCCAAAGCCATGCTGAAGCTGGATGTGTCAGGTCGAAAGACGCAGATATCGCAACAATGCTGTAAACCATGACGCAACGCATTCCGTTCTTCGGCCCACATCCTGCTAATCTGCAGGAGTTTGGAAACGAATGCAGAAGAAGAATACAAATACAAATTAGACGTGAAGAGGGTGCTGATATAAATTATCATTTAACTAGTCAAAAATAAATTTAAAAATAGGGGGGGGGGGGGGTTCTACAGTATTATGAAGCTATAAAGTGAAGAAAACACATCAAAAATAATTATGAATGAAGAAAACACCATCAAAACGTATCAAACCTGAAGAGAAGAACACCCGGGGAAAATATCAATACTGAATAAATCTCATGAATAAAGTGTCTAATTTAAGAAATTACCAGGAGAAAGTATGAAAATGGAAGAAAATACTCTAGCAAATATATTGTGTGTATGAGTCAACAGTCTAGTGTCTTTCCCCAGGTGGTTTATTATCCACTCTTGCCGTTAAGCGTAGGGGTGATTGGAGTTCGAGCTTGCGTTCTATCGCCAGATGTGTGACATAGGCTGTACTATGACCGTGTCTGTACAGGATGTCCCTGACGTTTTCTATCCATCTTTTCCGTGGTCTTCCTCTGGCTTTGTACCCTGATCTCATTTGGTTGTCTAGTTCAATTAAAAACTGAATTGTTGTCAACGATTGTGTATGATACAAATACTGAAG